>OMLC01031119.1:7904-33178 GCA_900302585.1 Regalecus glesne
GAGCCATATTGTCACTGGTCAGGGCACTTTGGTTACTGTGTGGGGGGGCAGCGGGGGGGTCCAGAGGGAGACACACCACATTGTCCCGGGACAGGAGAACGGTGCCAGCCAGGACAGACACCATCAGCATCAAAACCACCAGGTAGTCCATGAAGACCTCCCACCACGGCTTCAGTAGCTTGGATCTGCTGTGACGTTCGTTCAGAGAGACCAGCTCTGACAGGGAGAACATGCTGGGGCCCTGGCTCCTGTCCTGTCCTTGTCCTAAGACAAGGTCTTAAGGGATCTATTGACGGACAGGAACTGTAGATCTACTGTCACACTAATCTCACCAATGGATCGACATGAATCCTGCAGAGTCACCAATCAAATCAAATCCAATCAAATCAAAATTTTCAGTCAATCTCTGAAATGATACAAACCACCAGCAACTCCAACCGACCTGTGAAAGAACCAAGTTAGTGTTCAAAATTCAGCTCATCCCAACGGGCGAGTAACTTCCGGGCATCTCCATGTGTGTCTAACCCACTTGGGCCTGGTGTGGCAAGACAGTTCTAAATCCGACTGTTCCCCGATCAGCATGGATTATATAATCTGGCAAACTAGATGATGCATTTCACAAGAGAGGATGACCTACCTGCTGACCGTAACACTTGTCGTGCTGCAGAAACCTCTCAGCTGTGCTCGGCGGCCCCCCTCCCAGCGGTATAAGAGACAACTGTGAGCTGGACTGCGGTGGGTGTCTGCACGGCACTCCGGAGACCTCATTCCGGCGCTGTCCGGTTCGGCAGTGAATGGTGTGAAACTTCGATCCCATAGTTTGCTCCTTTGGCGGAGGGGCCGCCTTGCTGACCCGTAGCCATGGTGAAGGGGGTCGACGGGGAAGAAATCCAATTCATCAGACCCCTATTTAAAATCCCATAGAGAACCCCCTCCATCCACCCCTCACCCATAAATGCAATGGCACATTTGTGTCAGGAGGAATTTTCCGTCCTTATTTCTCTTTTTCTCATGTAAAATATAATCATAGTTTGTAGAGGGGAAACTCCAATAACTATGATCTGAGTTTAGAAAAGCACAAGATGTGAAGTGATTATAAGGATAAAACAATTATGTTCCTAGTTTGATGTGATCCAAATGTGATGATTTGCTCACGTCTTGGTACTTTAAGTGATAGAAATCTTTATTTTATTTTATTTTTTTGGGGGGTGTGGTGGGGGTTGTGGAGGTCATGTCTGGGTCGTCCGTGGATAAAGTACACGACTGACCCCTGCTGGCCATATCTTGCATGTTTTAACCGAGCGCCAGACTACATGGACAGAGAGGCTTTATTTGCCATTATACATAAATACATGTATGTATTCTCTGAATTTAACCCATCCAACTGCACAGGAGCAGTGAGCTGCTGCAGCATCTGGGGACCAACTCCAGTTCTTTTTCCCACTCCCTTGCTCAGGGGCACAGGCAGGAGTATTGACTCTAACATGGATGTCTTTTGATGGTGGGAGGACACCAAAGCACCTGGAGGAAACCCACACAGACATGGAGAGAACCTGCCAACTCCAAAATGAAAGGACCTGGGATGGGATTCAAACTCAGGACCTTTTTGCTGTGAGCTAACATTGCCAAGCTGTACAATCTTATTGCGAAAAGACGAGCTGAGACAAATTACTCAACAGCCCAACATCCTACAGCGTGTAATGTTCCTCCCGTTAATTCTGGTCATTTCCCAAAGAGTACTGTAGTGCTTTGGGTTTCAGTTTGAATGTGTTCCACCACCAGTGTCCAGGCTGCAGTCTGGTTCCATTTGTTTCAGCATAGTGAAAATAGACTTGAAAGTTGAGACTTGACATTTGCTCGGGTTTGGTAATCCAGCAGTTTAGTCCAAGTTCTGGTATCACCCAGAACACTGGACTTTGACACTGAGAAATAACAGGACCCCATGTTCACTGTGATGCACCATCATTCCCATGAAAGTGTCCCATTTCTGCAGGTTTGATTTTAGCACCATCTGAAATAAATGGCAAAAACTTCCTGTAGGGTTGAAAACATGCATTAAAAAACATGTAAAGCTTGTGTGCTTTGGGAAATACTCTGGGACAACACACAGTGTGTGACATGTGTAGTGAATGAGCAAAAACATGCAAAATAGTGATTTAAATCCCACTGTTTCCAAATAGAGGGGACAGTGCTGAGGCAGTATGGTACTTGGTTGGGGTTAATATTAGATTCCACCATCTATGCCTATAGTTATAGAGCTGGGAGTTTTCCCATTTGGGGACCTAAATACAATAAACGTTTTTAGAGCTAACTTTCCTGTGTGGTGTCTGGTAGGAGGAGGGGTGTGGGTTCAGTTATTATGGTAGTGATACTTCATGTCCAGCAGAGATCACTGCAGCCAACATTTTGGCAATTAAATGGTATTGGATCCCAGTGTAACAGTGATGCAGCTGAGACCACCATGGTAAACCTCACATCATCATAACATTATCATATTTATCATTATTATCGTTATTATTTACTTCACAAACTATTTCCCCCTAGTCTCTATTTTCATGTGTAAAAAAATCTTGTGATTTTTTTTACACCTACTGTGTATGAAATAATGACTTTACACAACTCGCACCCAAGACCTATGAAATTGGCCTTGTGTGCGTGTGTCTCCTTGCGTGTCTGCATATGCCAGCATGAATCTGGTCTTGAGTATGTTACAGGTGTGTGTGCTGCCCTCCTTCTATTCAGACCAGGGGGAATCTGAAGCAAAAATTCAAATTGATTGTAAACCATTGCATTTTACACTCGGCACAGCTGCTTTGCCTATTCAGTGTGCATTCAAACGTGTGTGTACTTTCAATATGTGTGTGTGAGTGAGAGAGGGAGAGAGAGAGAGAGAGAGAGAACTTGTGTGCGTATGTGGGTTTGTGTGTGTAATGGGGATCTGGTTGCAGCTTAGCAGTGGCAGCGGCATCATGAATGAGAGAGAAGAATCTCAAGGTTGAGTGTAAAGTTTCTGTAAAGGCCCCCTGAGAATAAATCAGCCAGTTTAGTATCAAAGCCAGAATCTCTTTTCAAACCCCCTCTCCAAAGCGTCAGCATCCTCCTGTAACTTCCCACTGTCACACAATGAAAGCAGAGGCCTGTACACTTAATATGGCAGAGTCAGTGTTGGCATTTGATCATTATCAGAATAAATATCCAATAAGGATGAATTTCCCAGTTGCATGCTAATAGCTGCCTTGATTTGTGTTTACCTCCATTTTAGCTCCTGCATCGTAAGGACGTACTGTTGCTGATTCTGTAGAGTCCACGAAATGATTCTGTACCACTCCCAATGAGTCTCCTGCAATCAAAAAACAAGCAAAACGATTCTCTCAGTAAGTAACAAGGATTTATTTAAGCTGGTTTAAGCTGGTTTATGATCAAAAATACCACCAACATTTTCTGCTGATGTATTTTTGGAGATAACAGTTGACAAAAGATACCATTAACTGATCATATTGGTGACTGCGTCTACCCGGGCCAATAACCAGCATCTCAGATTTAAGTGGTTGTTGGCTAGATCACATCTAGTTTTGAGTCCAGATTGGCATGCCACTAAATTTGGTCTAAAATGGGAGTAAGTGACTTTACAGATTCAAGCAACAAAATATCCTCAGTGTAGAAGTGGAAATATATTCCATAGCTGCATATAATTTGGCCAAGAGGTGAGATGTAAAGGGGAAAGGGAAAAGTACCAAGAACTAAGCCCTGGGGTGCACCACATTCCATTCCAGAGTATTTAGATGTATGGAAGACATTTATTCCATCAGATAATTAAAACTCCAGTCATGACAGGAGTAGAGCTGAGACAACAATGTAATTCTCAAGGCAGTCTAAGAGTATATCTAAGCATATCTATAACACACATAGCTGTCCTAAAAAGATGTCTAAAAGTCCTAGAAGCCTCACATCAACTTGGCATAGAAACCCCCCCCCATGAGAAGTTGCTGGAAACAGTGATGGCGGGCTTACCAAAAAGTCAAATGGCCGAGAAAACATCACAGCACTTTGGTTTGGTTGCAGGGCTCCACTCTGAAGTAGTTTTTGGCTTCACACCTCTCCATCTTTTGATATACGCAAATTATATGTTTCTCATGTGACAAGCGCAGTGCTCTGGGTGTGGTGGTGCAATGTGTGAGAGAGGATTCACACGTCCAACCCATGAATGCACAAGCTCACTTGGGACCAGTCACCTTCAGTGACTGATATTGTTTGATGTGAAAAATATACTGAAACTGAGATCTAAACTATTGATCCACAATGAAAGCACTGGTTTCTTAATTCTGCTAAAGAGTTTGTTGCCGTTTTTTTGGCTTTATGAGAAAATTAAAAGCACGTGACATTGGATGGACGTTTGGTGGAAGTCAGGTCACGCAACAGAACGGTTAATTTGATACGTGGGGAGAGTGTGAGAGAATTCGGTGTTACATCCTGATGTAAATGTTTTTCAAAGCAGAGATGAATTTACCGTTACAGTCAACTGTTCATTTTCTGGTTACATGACAAGAGGGATGACCACCAGTGCTGCTTGGCTCTAACGGGGTCCCGATGGAAGCTGTAAAATCCTGTGGCGACTCCTAAGAAACAGGGAACAAGCTGAAAGATGGAGAAGAAGATAAGATAGTAGCTTAAGTCCATGGTGGGTAAAATGAATACACTCCAACAGGATGGGTTTTCATGCATGTCTATGCTTGACTCTCACCTATTGAACCCAGACCTTTATTCTCCCCTAGGTGATAGGAGGCCGTGCCCCAGGAGGACAAAAGAGGCGAGATGAACATTGAGGCCCGTATGAAAAGGTCCGGTATCGACCTTTACACCTAGGAACAAGCAGCGATACACAGCGAGGCCTGAAGACTGGCTGTCCATGAGTGTATAGGTGCTACAACCGTGGCCTCCACCGTGCTGCTGGAAATAAGCACAGACTCAGAAAGGAGAGTTACCAGAAACTACTAAACCACATCTTCACACCCATGCCCACATTGCCCCAAAATATGCATCTCCAGAATTGGCCTCTACACCCACCTGAAGACCCATGAAAACATACAAGGAGGAGAGTCATACTCGACCCTGAGGGACCTCAGGGGATGGCAGTGTGTGTGTGTGTGTGTGTGTGTGTCTTTTTTATATTAAAAAGCCACGGCTGAGTATTGCCCACAAATATGATAATGTAATGTATTCATTATGTATAGTTTATGAATGTATTCCATTCAATCACAAACTACATTTGACCAGTGTGTGCATGGCTCAGGAGGTAGACTGGGTCATCTAGAGATCAGAAGATCGCTGGTTTGATCCCCGACCCCCTCAGAGAGCGTGATGTGTTCACTGAACCCCCCCCCGACAGCTCCGAGGGTGCTCCAGCTGCCCACTGCTCCTTTACAATAGGATGGGTTAAATGCAGAGAATACAGTTTATCCTAAGAGGAGATAAGATGAAAGGATAGATAAGCTAGGAGAAAATAATGAATGAAGCGATAAATATAAAACAGTCAGTATAACAGAATTGGGCGTGAAATAGGCAAAGGTAAGAGTAGACATCCATCAATCAAGTATGAAAATCAATAACCTTTAGCCTAGTTTGAGTGACTACACTCTTGCACTCAAACTACTCTTGTGTAGTCTTGCTGTCGTTCTCTTGCTGTCGTTTCAGATGATCTTTTCAATCCGGAACAGCAAGATGGTGTGACTGTAAATAGAAAGAAAAATGCCTCTAGATGACGGAATTTCTGTGCTGTAGGTTTTCTCATTTCTAGCATGTTTCCCGATATGGAAAAGAGGTGTGATCCACAGTTTCAAGAATGACAGTCAATGAGCACTTGTTTGTACACAGTCTTTTCACACAAAGCCCCTTGCTTGCGCTGAAGGGGCAGTTTACGGGGAAAACCCATCTCGAGAACATCTTCAGTAAAACTCCACACCCCTGTCCCCGTCACACATCTCTGCTGCGCTACATCCACTGATGTGACGTTTCGTATGTCGACGCGTGCATAAACTGGTCACCTTTAGCAGATATTTAGGAGTTTAACTAACTAGCAACACATCCGGGATCCCACGCAATGTGTATGTTGAAATCTAACCCTCTGAACCCCCACCCTGTATGCGGCTTTGTCGTCGTCTGATATGAACCTGATGACTGTCGCATCATCTGCAAACTTGACAATAGCGTTTGAGTCATGGCAGGGTTGACAGTCACGTGTGAACAGCGCATAAAGGAGAGGGCTAAGCACATGGCCCTGGGGGATGCCAGCGCTCAGAATTAAGGTTGGGCATGTGTGCTTACCAAGTCTTACATTCTGGGGGTGGTTGGTGGGGAAGTCACCTTATTTCTTACCTAATTTCAATAAAGTGTTTGGGAAAGTAGTTTTCAGTTGTTGTCTTTTAAAGGAGGGTATATTTGTGGGTCTCTTCAGAGAAGGCATTTTTCTGATATTAAGTGTTCAAAGGGAAATCAGTCCTCACAACTGGCATCCAGTTTCACGTCCTTACAGATGTCCACACACCATGAGCTTCATGATGACATTCAGCCCACATCCACACTACATCAGTACTTTGCCAGTATGAGACAAGTACACGCGGCATAGCAAATGAACATCTGAAACAAAAAAGTAAGGGAAAATGAAGTAACTTTGAAACAACAAAAAGCTGTGCCCCCCTCCCTTCCCCTCTCCTCCTTTCTCTCCTCTCGTCCTCACACACCGCCGCCCCAGACCCCTGACTTTTGGGTTCCTAGAAAGGCGGGTTGATACCAACATCAGGGGAACAAGAAGCCCCCGAGCCCCCTCCACAGAGATGAGAAGCAAACCCACCAAACCAACAGCTTTTCTCAGCTCCCCGCTCCCCTCTCGTCTCCTCTACCTGTGAGCCCACCGCCACACAAACCACAGCACCCCGGCAGACTCCTCTCGGAGCACACCGAGGCACGCTCAATGCCACTGCAATGCTGCTCATACCGGGATTCACAGCACCGGTCTGTGAAATAGCAACCACATTCAAAAGCCCTTGGCTAAGTGTATATCTGACTCAATTTGATCTGATTTTAATCTGAGGGTCTCAGGGTCTTTGGAACTCCTCAAGCTGACGGATGATGTTACTGAATGGAGGACCTCTTAACGAGGTACTTCATTGACACCTGTAATATTCAAACTAAATGGTTTAATGCTGCCTTTTCTTAGGGGCGCCATAGCTCAGTGGGTAGAGCGGCTGTCTAGTAATTGGAAGGTTTGTAAGTTTGATCCCCAGCCCTGCAGACAGCATGTCAAGGGTGTCCTTGAGCAACACTGAATCCCCATCTGCTCCCTGAGCGCCACATGGTGGCAGCTCACTACTCCTATACAATAGGATGTGTTGAAATGCAGAGAATTCCAAATTCCCCCTTGTGCGACTGATAAGGGAATCTATTCTTTTTAATTTAGGGGGCCCATCACTGTGAAACTCAGCTTCAACACACGAATGAAGTTGATCTGTTTGACAGTATTTCTGATGGAACTCTTCAAATGTGCACTTGCGCAATTACAGCTCACTTTTAATAAATAAATCCTTCAATGCCCTGGTTTCTGACTCTTCTCACCTTCCTGTTTGTCTGGGTAGTATAGTGTTTGTACCTTCAAAATGACGGTGCCTTCTTTTGTCACCTTCAATATGAAGATGTAGAAAAGGAAATCACGTTCTGGTTCCAAATAGAACTGTGTGCGACGTTTGTACCACACGACAGGCGAGAGCAAAGACTAGAGAGATAACGAGTTTGAAAGAGGATCGAAAATCCTTACCCGAGTGTAAATAAGGATACTTTGCACCTAAACAGTAACTTTCATAAACGTGAAAGTCTTCTCATAAGAATACCATTTGAGTACTTAAGCATCGAGAGTACATTAACAGTATTAAATTTACTTGGGTATCAACGTTTGAAGTAAAAGTAAACGTTGTTAATCCAGAAAACAGTCTCAATTATTAGAATCCCAATGATTGCTCTGAGCTTCATGAGGTTAATTCTGCTATCGAGGTAAACCTCCTTTAACGGAAACCTACAGCTTCATAAAGCAACCGACCAAGGTGTCTAGAGAACGGAAGGTTGCTGGTTCCCAATCGGTCTCCTTCAGAGATGGTGTTAAAGTGTCCTTGATCAAGGCAACCCCCAAACTACGCCCTTTGTAAGAATACTATAACCAAATAAATTAGCCTTGCATCCGTTCATCATGCTTAAGAGCTCAATTGGCGATTAAATGGAGCACATGGTTTCCGGAAAAGCTATCTTCTTCTACGGCACAAAGCGACATATTTCAGTCTTCTTCTGCGAAAAGTGAAATGCTTAACATCCGTTTTTAGCCTTATTAGTAGTCCACATGTGGCGGTAAGATCTGTGCGTTACAGAAAACGTCCAGGATTAATACTCGTCAAATTCTGAGGATTTCATATGTACTTGTGAAAACGTAAGTCTAGAACAGTAGTTAACTGGTTGTTATAAGTATTAAGGGCCATGTTCGGAGGTGGTGTAATTCATTTTCTTACCAAGTGGCGCCGGAAATGATTCTGGTAGGCATCTAGCAATTGAGCTAGCCAAAGTCACACAAGTATGAACGAGTTTGCCTATTCCATTTAAGTTGGACACACATTTTAAACTCGGAATCAAACTTCGAACTTTGTTCATATTGATAATTTGTGTGTTGAAATGCAATGCAGTAAGGAAAGAAACAAATATTAATGAAATATGGCACTTTTCAGGTCACAATGTCACAATGAGTCCCCAGATTATAGTAGTGGACACAGTTTTACATGGTGGGTTTTAAACCAGCAAATCTAGCTCATCAGTTCCTGAAGTGGACATTCTAACACTGAGCTACCATGGTCCCCAATATAATAATGATAATAATAATAATACATGAATAAATGAAATGGATGATAATTAATTAACCAATGATTTGCCCAAACATCTTAACTAATCAATCACATACTGTCTTTCCTCTGACCTTCTGAGCATGCACAAATACTGAGTAAAAGTAGACATTTTATGATAAAAAATCAAGTGAAAGGAATGTAAAAATTGGCAAAAAAATTAAAACATCTAAGATTAGAAGCTTACAATAACTCACAATAAATCTTATAAAACATGTATATTTTCTAGATTTTAAACATTTTTAACTATCCAACCCCCAAAATATGAAACAAATCTAATTCAACTTGATTATTTTACACTGGAAAATACACACAGACACACACACACACACACACATACATATATAAAAAGTCCTGGTACATAAAAATGAAGGAAGGTGTAGTGAAACTTTCCTGAGCGTGCTCAATATTTTCAGCTGTCCACCAACAGTGAGCTGTACTATTACTGAGTGTATTCAGCACAGTGTGGACATGAGCACTTTATAATAGCTCCATATTGGAGTAAAGAAGTAAACTCGACAGCAAGAACATTTGGGTGATAGAGTTAGACTCGAAGGGAAACCTCTTTAGGTAGTGATAAACTTTACAGTGTCACTGTAGGAATTATTCTTGTCATTGAGAGTACCTGAGGGAGGACTATTTTGGGTCTAACATCATAATTGGGGACCCGTCAACAGAAAATATTATAGATTCAAACTCTCACTGGAGATTTTTCCTCACTGGTTTTATTTTTTTTATCTTTTTCAATGCCAAGCTTCATGCACCACATCTCTCAGCAAGAGCAAACCCACTTTAAACTCATATCCAATCTCCTACTTGTGTCATGTCACCAGCTAATGGGTGTGCGAGAGAGACGAGAGGACGCAGCCAACAGCCTCAGCATATGAAGCGCCCCTCATTTGGGTAAGCTCAACAATTCGGTTGCTGTCTGACATTTGAGAAGAACGTGTGTGATATTGTAGCAGAGTCATTTGATTTTTAGTTTTATTGGATTGCGTATTCGGGTAAAACATGAATTGAACATGTATCTGTACATGTAAATTATATTAATAGGTAAAACTAACTCCGGGTGAATGGGTGCAGGTATTATTGTTTGATTGTCATCAATGTTAAACTATTGGGCATTTCTTGAACTGTGCAACCTAAATTTTCAGAGCAATATTGAAAGTCACCCACAAGTAAATTTGGAAATAACATGGGAACAAACCAGAGAGCGTCATCCGTTGCTTTATACTTTTTGTTATTGTGTCTTATTGGGGCTCAACTTGATCAAATGACATTGTATCGATAGAGGATAGTTACTCAGAGGAGCGACTTTATACAACTTTATCGTACCTGAAAGCAATCACAGTTAGCACACCTCAAAATGAGCTTCTTTAAAAATGTAGTTTAAATTTGGTCTCTTATAATTCTGGTTATCTAGAAAATGAATCTTATTCTTGAGTTTAGCTCATTGTAATTCACTCTCAAGCCATCGACTTAAACTCCTAAGCTATGAATCTGAATCTAAAGGAGTTTGCAGATGTGCACAGTTGGAAAATAGGTCTGTGCTATCCATGTAAAAGTGCAACGGATAGAAGACGATGTCAGTTTGAACACTCCTGCAACACCACAACAGGTGTTCGTACTGTATTTGATTCGCAAACCTCAGGCTCTAGCATTTCAACCGAACCTCTACCAGCAGGTGTGTGCGTGCACGGTTTCAGTAGAGCACTGCTCTCAGAGCCACTTTAAATTGACAGCTTTCCTCTTTCTTTTTCATTTGCTAGGTCTCTACCTGTATCTCAACACACTTCATCTCCTCTCATCTCCTCAGGCGGGAGTGCACCATGCCTCGGTCCTTCCTTGTCAAGCACAAGAGGAGTAGGTCTTACCTACTTCGTACTTATATGGATGCCCCAGCAATGGATTCAAACCATCAACCTCAGCCCCGTCTTTCAGGCCAGTCCAAACCCCATATCCTGTCTCAGGCGTACATTCCCCCGAGCGTGCAGTGTGTTCCACCAAATGACAGCCTGCAGTCTCAAGATGCCCCGCTGACTCTGTCTTCCAAAGACCCCATAGCCAACTGCTCCTCAGGTACCAAGACCACTTATTCTGCTCTGTAGTAAGAAGTCTTCCACTTAACTTCTCAGCAGCTTTTTGGAAAGTTCACAAAAACAGGTGAATCAGTTCAACTGGATCTGAAGTTTATTCAGAAACGTTTCGTCAGTGACATCTTCAATCAGACTGAAGGTGTCACCTGTTTGAGTGACGAAACATTTCTGAATAAACTTCTGATCCTATTGAACCCATTCACCTCATTTTGTGATTCCCTTACCTGGATTATTGAGCATGCATCAAGACTTTTTGGAAAGTTGTAAACTTATATAAATGACCAGCCCTTTGTATTTCCAGATAGATGTGGTTAGAATATACATAATGTATACTGTATACTCAGACATGACCTCTGTAAAAAGGAGATATAGAGTTTAAAAAAAGAGTACTCTAGTAGACAAACTATAGATGAAGGTGATTGTGGCACACCGTCATTCATCCATATTTCCACAAAAGCTGATCTGCCAAACGGTGAGGAGCCACCAAAGCCTACTCTGACCTGGTCGGCACATAACCCTGGAGGCTCTGAGAGAGAGAGGGAGCTGGAGAGACTGGTGTTGGTGCTACTTAACCACGTATTGCACACTGACCTCAAATCCCATGTCAGCAAATGTCCTCTCTGTGAGAAGGTAAGAGGCCTTAAACATTATGAAATGTCACATTTTCTCTTTTCTTGTCCAGCATTTTATACAAAACATTTTCAAAGAAACCACATATACACACAAATGTATACATATGTATATATACACACATACGTATGTATGTATGTATGTGTGTGTGTATAAATAAGTGTAATATATGAACCATAATAAGAAATAATAAATGCACTTGGGTGACTGGCAAGATGTAGGACAAATTGTCTGCATATTTCCAGTGTATTACAGGCAGATGTGAGGCAGATGTTAAAGCCTTTGTCTTTAGACGGTGCCTTTTCGTTGGCTTGTTTTTCAGTCATGTCATGTGGCCTGGCGGCTGACTCAGCTATGACATATATTCTTTGTAACTTCCCATCTTCCACACCCCCTTGCTCGTGTTTTTCATCTAATGAATACAAAATTGGACATTTGAGAAGACTGACCATTCTGCGGTTTTATTCCTTTTGTGTTTTTTTCTTTTTACAGGTGCTTTCTAGAATGTCACCCTCTCTCTCTCAGTATCTCTCTCCTACCCTCCTCTCACCAGAGCACAGGCTAGAGTCTCAGTTATTCAACACACTCTCCGTCCCATGTTTAGAGTCCCCCACAGCCAGAGAGGGACCCCTTACCCCTAGTGAATGCATGCAAGCTGGGAGCTATGGTAAAACAAAGGTACCTAATATAAGGTTGGAGGTAAATTTTGCTGTTAAAATTTAGATTGTATTTACTTGCATTGTCATTGCGGTGATTTGTTTTCAATGATAAATGAAAAATTAACTGATTTGATTTGTGCAAATAATGGCATGTGTACTTGTTCTTATATAGCACTTTTCACGTCTAGTGACCACTCAGAGCACTTTACATCAATGTGTCACATTTACCAAGCCACCCTGATGGGATACGAATGTCTGACTAATGTGTTTGTGTGTCTAGGAGCACAGCTTTGACTGCACAGTTTGTGGGAAGGTGTTCAAACGTTCATCAACACTGTCCACTCACCTCCTCATCCACTCAAACATAAGGCCTTACTCCTGCCAGTACTGTGGCAAGAGATTTCACCAGAAGTCCGACATGAAGAAACACACCTTCACACACACGGGTAAGGCCATAAAATGTAAGCTTGCTGCATCAAGACAACATGATGTTACACTCAGGTCCCCGCTGCATATAGTTATACTAACATGTTTTATTATATACCAGTGCTTAATATATGACCTGCTATATATCCAGCTCCAACTGATTTGAGTTTGTTGGTTAATACTTTTCATGTTCAATATGAAATGAAACTTAATTTCTCAGATTTCTGACATTACGTTAAATTACAGGCATTTAGTAGACGCTCTTATCCAGAGCGACGTACATCAAGTGAGCAGAGATAGGGGTTCAGTGTCTTGCTCAAGGACACCTTGACACACTATATGCAGGACCGGGGATCAATCCTGTAACCTTCCGATTGCCAGACGACTACTCTACCCACTGAGCTATGGACATAGATTCAGACTTCCATTGTCAGATACTCTTGACTTGAAATTCTTTTAAACCATTCTAGTCTTTTACACCATGTTTGCAATCTTGATGCTTGAGCATCCCATTATGGAATTTGCTTGACTTTCACCCAATGAGCCCTGAGATAGGCTCCAGTTATCTGAAACCCAACCTCAGATAAGCAGTTAATGATGGATGGATGGATGTTCATTAATATGCACTGTCCCTATAAACATGATTATTATTATAAAACGTGACATTGAAAATGCACAACAAATATGCTCACACGGTGAGATCAGAATCAGAGCCATTTTATTTCTCATTACAATACCGTGAAGGTAAAGGAGACTGCCTCAGGGGCTTTGGTGCCTGAGACCTATCCACAAATGACTTGGTAACAGAACAAACTAAAGACACGTTACAGGGATACAGAAACAACAGGAACCCAACACGCAGAGCAAAATGACAGCATGAGGATGCAATAAATAACATGTTAAACATGTACACAATACACTTAACAGCCACTCGCTGTATGCACATGAATCATATCCAATACCCCAAAGGCGAATAGCCAAACTATTTAGCCAAACAAAATTGAATCTCTACCCTAAGAAAACGTTTCTCTATGCCAACACCACATCCACCAGCCCTCCCTTCTTATGGATCTCCCTCAGGTGAGAAGCCGCATAAATGCCAGGTGTGTGGTAAAGGCTTCAGCCAGAGCTCCAACCTCATCACCCACAGGCGAAAACACAGCAGCTACCGGCCCTTCAGCTGCTCTTACTGCCAGCACAGCTTCCAGAGCAGGGTCGACCTACAGCGCCACAGAGAGAGTCAATGCAGCTACAGCGCTCACAGTTGAGTTAGGGGTTAGGCTGGGAGATGTGATTGCAGTTCTGAGTTCAATAATAAATAAATGAAAGTTATTCCTATAAAAGAAAGCTTTGTCTGAAAGTTGTAAGGAGTGCCATGGAGATGGACATTTTAAAACAATGTCAGGCATGGTGTACTGAACTGACATGCAAAACACATACAGGGAACTGGGCCTGACGTTCTAGCAACCTTTACAATTTTACTGTGACAAATCCATCCGTGTGGCATGGATGTGTTTAAAATCCACAGAAAGTTTGGTCCAGGTTTAAGTGATGGAGCTCAGGCATGAAAGTTATTTTATCAAAAGGAGATTTTAAATATGACCCTTACTCTTAATGCTGTTTTTTATGTGTAAAATCAAGGAAGAAAACAAATTGTTCTGTACTTTGTACAATGTTAAAAATAAATGTGTTAAGTCTGTGTTGTTAAATGGTGCAATCATTGATGTGTTAGATTTGCTTTCAGATATATTCCTGCCATTGACCAGACCCCGGGTCTCTGTTAGCATGGCCAGCACCTCTCAAAACAACAGAAAAGGAAAAAAAATCAAGACATCAGCAGCGACGCTCACCGAGACTTTCCTAGACTTACTCAGCAGCAGTGTTATTTATAACTCTCTGTTACACAACAATGTCCCCTCTTTTCCAGAAAACCATTTTCCTGGAAGTATGCGAGGGATTGCAGCCTTCCATTGTTACTGCTTAAAGATGGATCCAGTTTTAATTTCCTGGAGCTGGACTCCTTGGTCGGATGACTGGCCATATGAGATACTCTCAAAGTGCACTCAGCCTAGCCATGTTCAAGATTACCGCACTTCTGCATCTTCAAGAATAATTTCGCTAAAACCAATTTCTAAAAATGACAATGAAATACACTGTAGAATATGAAAAACTTCCATAACCTGCATAAAGTATAGATTTTAATATATATGCACACCTTTTTACAACAAACTGACATTTTTAGAGTGTAAAGTTATATGAGGAATGTATGATCACATACAAAGGACGCAATAACTACAGTTTTTGTGGTTCCTATGCTCTGTTTTGTGCTTGATGGAGCAGTTAAACAAATCACAGCTCATTCAATGCACTTTTTCAACTAGTGTAGCAAATGGACACCTACCATATTTAATAGACCTACTTTTGATAACACCTTACAATCAAATCCAAGTTCACAGTTACAAATACTTTGTACAGTTACAAAGCAAGAACAAAATGGACCTCTGACAGGTAAAACAATCATTTGATGTCTGACCTCATGAATCCAATCTGTTGGTAGATGGTGAGGATATGGTTGCAGCTTAAGTCAAAATAGACCAAGTCTGGATCCTGCATGAACTCAGACTTCCCTTTAGACTCCGTTCGAAACAGCTATGGACAATTTAAGGTCCCCTGGTGAGCCAAAAGGATGATTTTCCACTTGGAACAAAGCATTTGGTTCTTTACAACATGCTGCGGAGCTTGAGTATCTGCTTTATACATGCTCACATCATAGCCAGGTCATGCAGACCTTTCTGATTTCTGATTTACAGCTTAGAATGACCATTGTTGGTATTTACATAACTATATAAGCTCAATTGCATGGAGACATGCATACAAGTACACTCACACACCAGATAGCTGTTGAAGACTCTGTCCCACCTTGCCTTCACTCTCAGATTTGCAGGAGGGAATCCTGGGAAAACATAAAATTCATTCGCAAACACTACATATCTACATTGTGATTTGCAGGTGCTTTGCTAATTCAAATGCAGTCTTGGAACACACTGATGCTTCTAACTACGTCAGTAATTGACATCCTGTTTATGGCCTCTTATGCCCTCTTGCTGCTGTGTGATAGACAGATGGATTAGATAGCTGTGCGCTGCTCTACCAGATATGCCATATTTGCTTAAGTCTACATACAAGCAGGCAGAATGTAGGGGCTGGAAATGTGTAGACAGTGTCTGATGAACTCAAGATTGTCCCATCCGGTTTCATTTTTGTTCCTGATATCTAGATTATCATGGTGCATGCTTTCATAGTGATTCGATTCCCAGTGACAGCTTTTACACTTTGAGCTGGAACTGAAATTGCTACCACTTTTTTTTATCTTACAATGGTATAACAAGACAATGAGGAAGTGAGACAATATATAAATCTTAAAATCTGTGCTCGTTCTTTTTAAATTGATCATGTTTTTTTTTCATTTAAAATTGATAACACAGAGGCAGCATAGCTCAGGGGGTAGGGGAGTCTTCTAATCATCAGAAGATTAGTGGTTCAATCCCCGGACCTTATAGAAAGCATGTCAGTCTCCATGAGCAAGACACTGAACCCCAAATTGCTCCAGCCCTGAGGTGGAATGGCGACCTGTCCAGGGTGTTCCCCCGCCTTTGTCTAATGACCGTTGGGCTCCGGTACGACTCCGCAACCCAACTTTGGATATGTGGTTTGTAAATGGATGGATAGATTTATTTTTAATCCCCGTGGTATTTAAATATCTCATTTTCTATGACTGATGGTTATCTGAAATCTATTTTTGATAAGTAAATCCCTGAATGCATCATCATCATCATAATTATCATACATCATTGTATAAAACAGGCTATTATGTAGTTCTTAATGAGTGTGAGGTTGAGGTCTTACCTCTACACTGAGCTGGTGGACTGATCTATTGGTGTTGGGGGACTCCAGTTACTGTGGTCCTTCTGCCGATCACATCTAATGGATGGAGTCTGTATGCCTTTATGGAAACGCACAAACTTAATGTTCTCTCTGGAAATCACTTGTGTATGAACAGCCTTATACAGGACCATGAAACATGTTTCCTTATGTGATTTTCTGTGTGACTAATGTACCAAGAGCATATTTAATGGGATGAATGAGTGTGGACTGAGATTTCATAGCAAACTGGACCGAGTCTGTTACCTGTATGAGTATAAATGCAACACAGGACCCCCATCAGGCTTACACCTACAACAAATACTGCAAAGACGATTCCCATCACCTTACCAGAGTCTGGAATTTAAATAAACCAACCAACAACCAAATAAATAAATAAATCAGAATATGTGGGGAATAAACAGAGTAAGAATGAGACTATACTACAAATTATGAGTAATTTCAAGCAGTAATGAATGTAGGCAACACACTTTGTGACTAATAATACTTTAAAGCTAATACATAATACGTACTGCATGAGGCTGCATTTAATTTATGAAAGATGCTGTATAAATATACTTTATGATTTATAATCAACAAGACTTGAATATAAAAAGAATGAAAGATACTCACTGCCATGCTCTTGACTTGGTTTGTCCAGCTGAGATACACCGAGTCTCCTGATCTTCTGACCAGGAATGGGCCCCACTGGTTTGGCTGTGACTGGACTGATGGGCTGGGTGACCACCATCGGCCTGGAGAGGTTTCTGATCTCACACTAACAGAAACATTATGCAAGTTTTTAAACTGAAGGAGGGGTCCGAAACATTTCAAATCCGTCTACGTTATAATAACTGCTTGTTCAGAGCACACCTCCAACTTACCAGCTACATTCCAGACTAATTAATAGGGGACAAATACACAATCCTCATTCAATACAAAAAAAGCCCTCCAAGAGACATCAAAATAATGAAGAGCATAAACTCCTTGAATCTAGATTAGCCCAAACTCATTCAAGGAGTTAATGGCCACACGCGGTGCTCTGAATACTCTGAGGACTCCGCACACTTCCTCAAATTCGCTAGACAGAAGTTGAGCTCATTGATAAACCAAGAAGATATCAGTAGTTCTGACAAATGGGTTGAGATCTGGCAACCTTTCTCTTCACAGTGGAAATTGACAGGGCAGCCCTCTTAGGCCATTGCCGTTTGATACTGCTATCGAGCCACTGGCAACAGCAATAGGACAGAATTACCTACTATCTTGCATAGCATGAAATTAATTTATACCCAGATGAGGTGTTGATATTTTCATCAAGACCAAAAAAACGTGTTCCCTGCTTTATCCAAATAGTGTCAACAGCAAAGCAAAAACAAAGAAAGAATTTAAAATGACCACTCGAACCTGCTATGGCAGACTGCGGTACCATCATAATAGCATTTGTTGAATCAGGAGTGTGTTGTTGTTTTTTGCATTAAACCAAGATTGAGGATTTGTCCTCCATTAATTGCAGTGATGTTTGGATGGCAAGTTGGAGCTGCGTATCCAATATGAATAAATGGATGGATGATGGTAAAAATGAAACCTATCTAAGTACTACACGAGTAGTGAGTATAAACAAGGGAGCTGAAGAATTCCAGACTGTTCCTTTAACTTAACTACAGCGCTTTTCCTTTATAGTAATAACATTGATTGTAACTGAAAGACAAAACATTTTTTAAAGAAGGTAGGTTATATTTACAGCTGGACTTTACTGTATAAATGATTCAAATATTTGAATTTTCAATTTTTTCTAAATTAAAAAAACAATTTTATGGAGGCTACTAACTTTCTAGCTTCATGTTTTATGTTACCAAAATAAGCCCCAGATCTCTTCTCTAGTACCTTTTGGCCAGGTGACTCAGATACAAGGGGAAGGATGCGTAGGCCGCTCTGACAGTCTTGTCCTATCATTCTCTTTGCTCCAATTCTCTCTCCTGACTCTCCCACCAAGTCGGAGAGGCACACACGAAGGCTGCAGTGGAGGAACTGCATGGAGTTGTTATAAATGGGCCGAAGGATGAAACTGAACCTCAGGGAATGGATCTCATCCTCTGCTCCCTCCCTGATGCTCATCTCCCCCCTCTTGACCCGGGTTTTTCTCCCTCTCTCCCCACTTCTGTCTGCTGCATCACGTCCCAAAGCTCGTCCTCCATGCCTAAATGAGACAACTCTGTTCACATCCTCACTGTCTTCTTCATTACCTCCAGCTTCTTTTACCCCTTCTTTCTCCTCCTGTTCCTCACTCTCATCGTCCGCTTTTACCTGCTCACCGTCCTTTCTGTTTTCCCCGGTTGGGGTTAGGGTTAGAGAGGGCTCTGTGGAGCAGCCATCCATTATGACAGTCCAGAAAGGAGATTTTCGTGGGTCAGACAGAGGAGACACCACGCATGACTCAACCTCCACGACACCTCTAACTGGCCCTTTGGCTGAGACCTGCAAGTGGTAAAAAGGAAGCACAACAAGGCAGATGTGAGGAAAAGCAGTAACACAGATGTGGTGAAGGTGTGCTTGACATGATGTCTGCTGTAAACAGTTATAGTGAGTTGAAAATTGAAAAGGCACAGTGAATCGAATTTGTCTCAGTTTTTGCTCCATTAAGATAAGATGATGACCTATGATTTTCCCCATAATGGACAATTTTGTTGCAACAAAGAGGTCAAACCTTTGAGAATGTAACACCATCAAACCCAGGTTAGTAAATAAGACAATGTAACTGAATAAAAACAGAATCATGACTATAAAAGTCTCAGATATAAAACAAAGAATCAAAGTTCCAAAGAGCACAGGTACTGGTGAGAAACCATGCTAGGTCTATGATAACAGACGCATATAAAATATCTACGCAGACACACACTCACCTCCACATAGACACGGTGGTCTGCGATAATGACGCATGGTGTGGTATCCCTTTGCTCGTAGCCCTCAGTGACAAAAAGCTTCAACAGCAGAAGTGGTCCAGATCTTGGTCTGGGTACTGGGATGAAGGCTGGCTCTGGATCCTGAGGGTCCCCTAGCACCAGACCTGACTGAGGAGGGGTGGGTACTTCAGCAGGAGGTCTAGGGACCTCCAACAAACAGCTGAACTAAGATGACAAAGGATATAAGAGAATGCTTTATGGAGGTGGAGAGATTTACCATAAAGTTGAACTGTACCCATTGGTATGCTGCTGGATGGCCCCTTTCATAAGACCATAAGTGAATGTGTTTCATTACCACATGACCAAGGCTGGTGGAATTTGTTCTCTGCATTTAACCCATCCTGTTCGATAGCAGCAGTGAGTGGAACTGCAGCGCAGCACTCAGGGAGCAGTTAAGGGGTTTAATGACTTGCTCAAGGACACATCGACATGCTTTTTGCAGACTATTGCAATGTCAAAGCCCCTACAGTCGAGCACAGGTCCAAATAGCTGGAGTCAGCTTTGCAGTCAAGCAAGATACTCTCTTCCTGTCCCTCAAACTTTTATCAACTCTCTCTGTTGATTCAACATAGGTGCTAAAACCACACCAGGGCTTGTGATTTGTTTACTTTGCTTGCTATGGGAGCCATCTCAACACATGCCAAAACCACCCACTTCTCCTCCTCCAGTCATCTCAAATTCATTCAACCAAACACCGGTGTTTTACTGCTGTGATGCCAACATGTGTATCTTCATCAACAGCCTGGGCTGTCTGGTTTAAGTGGTGCAGCTCCAGGTCTGGGGTCCATGGTAGCTAGAGTGGGGTAGGGGTAGGTAGAGTGTGCAACTCCAAGGTCACAGGTATGATCCCACCACGAGGCGTCAGAGAAAGACATCTGGCCTTAATTCCCCATGTTCGGTAAATGTGAGGCATAAGTCGTAAATTAGCTTGTGTCGTGTTGTGAATTAGCTTGATGCTATAATCTGGTGCAGCGCATCGAATGGGGATAATGTAAAAAGCTGCACACGGTCCCTTAAAGTACAACTAAGCACTGCAGAATTTAGTAAATTATAAGCATTAAAGTTCCCACAGGCCCAACCTTATTTATTTGCCATCATTTTGTGAGTATGGCAGCCTATATGGCCTATAAAACACAACAGGCTATGAAACCCAATGAGGTTGCTGGGTTGTCAGGTCAGCAATTGTACCAAAGTGGTCAATATGAAAAATAAGAAACTGATTTCTGCACTTGAACATCCAAATTTGCGCGCACACGGACACACACACACACACACGATATCTCACATGTATGTGCAGCGGCCATGTCTTATCCATCTCATTGTGTGCCAGAAGCGTCTGAGGCTTGTCTCTCCACAACAGCACCTGGGTCAGAGAGGAAACGAAGTCTTGAAAAGGCAAGTTGCTCTAGAAAGTAAACTGGTTGTACGGACGCTCATGATTAGTATCAAATGAGCTTTTTATATCAGATACCTGGGCATTGGTAAATGACTGCCTGGCAAGTCCTTGTGTGAAAGAAATAAGCACCTTTTGACTAGAGACTGCATACAAAGGAGAAAGGCCATTAGTCCCTTCAGCTGCTAAAACCCTTTATTTACCCATTGTACAATGTACTCATTTAACAAGTATACAAATGTGCTATCAAGTTGTGTCTCCACTGCATCCTGCTTCTCCGCTATCTGTAATCAAAGTAACAGTAGCTATGACACCCCAAATGCCCCCCGAGCCCCCTATTCTCCTAAATCCCTCATTTAAATCTGTTGTTGTTTAGCACTGTTCTGGGCATTTTGACCTGGGTTACTCACAAAATGCTGGATGGGAAATTGCAAAGGGACATCTGCTTAGTTCATAATGTACTTAAATCTCCGAAATGCACTTTACGTCATCACAGTAACAACCAAGAAAACAATTACTGGGAGCAATTTGTCCTTCCACTTTAAAGCCCGCCAGCCACACCTGCCCTCCCGTCAGAGCTGCAGTCCCCCATCCCTCCACCCCCCCACACTCAGCTTCAAAGTATCTGTGCGCACCTTTGCTGCCGCTGGGCGGTAAACTACTCTGTTAATTTCAGGAGTTTTAGTAAAATATGTATGACTGACTAGAGATGCTGGCAGCTTACACCTCCTGGAGGACAACTGATGAAATCTGAAGGATCAAGAAATCCCGGAAGAGATGGGATGAATGAAAAGAACACTATATTATAACCTATTTCCTCCCCAAAGCTCTCTCCTCACCATGTTTTTGTACTCCACCCTTCTGGGCTCGTTCAGAAGTAAGCCCTCAGTCCCGCAGAGAATGACTGGGAACACCAACAGGAAATGGCTGCCGTTGTACTGAGCTTGACATTTAGGATCCCGCAGAGTCACAGCAGCCAATGGGACAGACAAAGTCTGAGTAGAGGAGAAAACAACCACTATAATCAGGGTTTTCATTGGCTAGAGGGTGAGAAAATTAATGTATGCAAAGGTAGTATTGGTAAACTTATAGATATAGATAATATATAGATAACCTATAGATGATATTAGATTGCAATATCAGCATTCCAGCCTGTCAGATTGACAGACCGTCAGAGATGGACAGGCAGATTGACAGAGAAACATGGACACAATAACATGTACGGATAAATAGGGACAGACAGACAGACCGACAGATGTACAAATATATGATATATCATTTAATTTTTGCTGTCATAGTGACCTGCAGGATGTCTCCATCCAGTATTACACTGAGTCGTCCGTCATCACACTGCACCGTGAATGCCCATCGGCCTCCTTCACCTTTGCCGCCATTCAGCAATTCCCTGAGCTGCCGCTCCTCAGCCCAAGGGGGATGCATGAACAGAGGATGTATTGTTGGAACCGCCTCTGTGGAGAGAGAGAGAGAGAGAGAGACACAAAAAGAAAGAGAGTCATGATGAGCTATTGACTATTCTCCTCAGATCGATCATTAAAAGTAAATCATGTAAATGTATCCTTTTCCTTGACTTCCTGATCTTTGAAACAGTTCAGGAAGTGATTGACGACAAGTAAAAGTGCATTAGAGAAGCTCTCTGCTCAGTCAGCATCCACTTGTAAAATCTCCTATGCAAGGTCATGAACTTTGGGCCACTCGGTACTAAATGGACTTTGGCTGTACAGAGCAGGAGGGAGTGACTCATGTACCTGGTTAAAATATATCACTCCCGCTAATACTACTGCTACTTCTGCTCCTGCTAGGGGTCGCCACAGCAAATCATTCTTCCTCACAAGTTCATGCTGAGTTGCCAGTTGTGAAAGAACAAAGTCATGCTGTGGGAGAGATAAAGTTATTGAAGGTGAAAAATATGGCAGATCCAAGTTTACAGAAAAGCCTTTACCACCACATACAACAGTGCTGACACTACCACATCAGTGACTGTTAAAGTTCAAATTGAATCTCCAGGATTTGGCCAATTCAAACGAGTATGGGGCAGCACAGCTCAGTGGGTAGGGTGGTCGCCTGGTGGCCGGGAGGCTGCAGATCAAATCCCTGGTCCTACAGAAAGAATGTTGAGGTATCCTTGAGCAAGATACTGAACCCCTAACTGCTCCCTGGGCACCATGTGGCGGCTGCTCACTGCTCCTATACAATAAGATGGGTTAAATGCAGAGAATTGCAAAATTCCCATTTGTGGGGCTGATAAGGGAACAGTCTATTTACTTATCTATTATCATAGGATCACCAAAATCTTCAGGATTGTAGCTTTGAGAACTTGAAAAGAAGACCTAAACAATCAACTCATTCACACAGAGATGGAAATAAGAGACATACATGGGGTCCTGACCTATCCTGCCGTCTGTCAGCTGAATCACAAAGTGATTGGCCAAGCTAGCCTCTGTGTACGAGGTCACCTTGCCGAAGCCCCTCTTATTGGCCCAGGCAAGAAGATCAGGAGTGGTGGAGAGGTCAAAGTTCACCTGGCTGGATAAGGTTAGGTAAGGCTCTGGTGGGTATGGTGTGGATACACTGTTAGAGGACTAGAAAGAGAAGCGAGACAGAGTGAGAAAAATACAGAGAAGAATCAGACAGACAGACACAATAGATAGACAGAAAATATTTGACTCTTTGTCCTTAAAGATACAGTTTCACAGACTATTCAGTCTTAATTTAATTTTAATGCCTGCTTATATGGCTGACAAGCAAATGAGGCTTACACAAAATGAGGTTCTTCCATGAAACACTACCACTTTGGTCCACAAGGATGCGCAGTCAACAAAAATCCGAAACTCTTCAGCAGCTTTAAACAACTTTTGCTGATTATTAAGTGTACCGCCTGCTGCCTCATCACTAGTTGTATATATAGGTAATGAGTAACACAATGAGAGGGATAACAACATACAGCGGAAAAATAAGGGGACAAAAACAGGACAGATTCCCCAACGGGTCATCTGAAACAGGAAATAGAGATGCGTTCCGCACATGAACAGAGATGTGACCATGAAGGCCGTGAGGTGTGAGTGCCCAGTTGACCGACACCGCGCTGCTGAGGATCAGCATCACATTGTGTGTCCCCGAGTTCACAGGACACACCAGAGAGACAACCACCTCTACCTGGAGAGAACTTCAGAGAGATGGAGAGAAAGGAGGGAGAACGAGACACACAGAGATTGTGAGTAAGCTCTCTTTTTCCATCCTCATTTCTACCACCTGTCATTTTATGTTTCCAATACTTCAAGAGCACCACAGTCAGCTTTTAAACTGTATCCATAGGCCTACACAAACTCAATGAAATATTTTCTTACATTGAGTGCATGTCAGTACGTAAAATGGATTATTAAATATTGATAATAGATTTCTTTATATGTTCCTTGACTTAGATACAGTACATTTCTGCGTTAACCCGGAGATAGAAAGGGAGGGATGGTAGTTTAAGGGGGGCAATGACATCTCCTTGTGCCCACCCTAAAATCAGCCTCTGAGTTTACGTGCTCTCACCCACAGAGCCCTGATCCAGCTGAATGGAGCTTGATCACATGTACTTCCATGTCTTCCACGCCTGTCACTGAAGGGGTGCAGCCCTTCACTTCCTGTGGCTGTAGGTCAGAGGTCAAGTAGTTTTGAGAGAGAAACAGGGACTGCAGCTGGCACACAGTGGGCAAGGCTGAATCTGTAAGAGTGGATGTGGGAGGAGTAATTAGTATCTTTTTTATAGGTAGTTAGTTTTATAAATCCTCATTTATGTCCCATCACTGTCCCTGCTTTTCTCTCCGCAAATGGTGTCAAGGATACGACTCATGAGGCTTCAACATCTGTACACCAAATGTGCACAGATGCTCCCCCTGAATGTACTTATATAAAGAGGGTAGCCCGAACAGATTTAACTTCTGCTATTATTATTAAAACAATTACTGATATATTTGGATGAAAATGTGAATTTCCTACAATGAGCATCAATATTTTAGTAAAAAAGACACATTGCTCACTGTGAGCTCATAGCTAACTTAAACCACATGCTCTCTTTGGAGAAACAGATGATCCAGTTTTGTCTGACCTTTTTCCATCTTGTCTCTTTTTACCAGTATCCAGGTTCTGATGCAAGAATTCATGCTGGTGGAGTCAATTCACTTTTGTAAAGGCCAAGGTTTGGTTTTAGAGGAAAGAGAGGTTTGTAAGACTATATATATATCATTAACGGG
>OMLC01031150.1:8286-49750 GCA_900302585.1 Regalecus glesne
GTGAGGCAGCAGGACAGAGAATGCTTACAGAGAGAAGTCACCTGAAATAAAAAGGAAATCATACATTTATAACAATGCTTTATTCACCACCATTTAGCCATTCTACTTAATAGAAGAATCAACTTACATGACTGTTGTATTTAGTGAGTATAGTTAACATCATTTTTGCAAATTTCATGGATTTTGTGAATTGCGGAGCCTGGCTGATTAGTTCCTCAGTGAAATGTTTGAAAATGTCTTCATTCAAGTCGAGCTGAAAAAAAGGCAGTCTTTTAGGACATGACCAAGCAGTTTAGTGACTCGTGATTTCTTTAACATCAATTTCAATATATAGTAGATTTGGCTCACCTTGGAGTCCAGTAAGCAGTGAATGACGGAGAGCACAGCCTCAGTCCATGTAATTTTAAATGTCATTCTGGGTCGAACAAAAATACAACATCAGAATTTCCAGTGCTATCAAAACAATTCATTGCCATTTGTTTATGCAAAGAAATTACAATACCAGCTTAAGTATATTAATTATTTTATGTGGTTCTCTCACTGAAACACCACCAGCCTGTAATGGGGTTCCAGACAGTCCTCTATCAGTCTGTTCAGGAGTTCAGCTTGTGGATTCCCTGAGTAGAAAACAAATGGATGAAATAATTCAAGATCATCAACCAGGGCAGCTGTTCCTCAATCATCAAGTACTTACCCAGTTAAAGAGTCTTCAATTGAACAGATCCTCATTATTTCTTGGGGTACTTAACTACAGTTGCCCCAAGTATTTTGACCTCCAAGTTAAAAGAAGAGTGAGCGTGAATACAAATTCCTCCTTTAGGGAATCAGTCTGGTATTTAAAAACAGGAACCAATGTCTCCCCATTCATTACGAGTGAGTTCAAGCTGATAAAGAACATGCCATCAGTTTATATACCCTGACATCTTTTCTCACCAAGTTCATTCTCCTCCAGAGCAGGTCTGATGAGAGCATAGCAGGTTGGTCTTGGGTAGCGACTACAGAGTGATGTTACTGCTATGACAAGGCATCTTGAAGCCGGCTCTGAGAGGGATATGACCTACAAGTACAGCAGAATATTAATAGCTGCAATCAAACTAAAATCCTCAACTTAAATGCTTTTCATCATGATGCATTTAAGACAAATGCTGATCATGAAATATTCAAATTTTGAATACTTTTATAGTTAATGATCTTAATGGTTAACATTAAGTTGAATTTTCAGGGGGAAATGATGCAGTCAAGTGTCTTACAATTTAATCACAGTTGCTAAATGCTGTAAAATAATGCAGGTCATGACTCTGATTAGTGTAAGGTTTCAAGAACACACCTCTAAGGTGTCCTCAGGGCTACCTTTCTCAGTAGGAGGCTCTTGATGAGTGTTACTGCTGTACTGTGGCTGAGGTCTGGAGAGAGTGCCAAAAGACAGCTACACAGTTTAGGCAAGGTCTGCTCCGGAATGTCAGGCAAGTTCAGCAGGCTGCACAACACCTCAGCCTAAGAGAATGTACATCATAAAGGGTGAAAAGCAAACCTGCATTTTTTACATAAAAGTTGGTCGCAAAATATTCGATCTTCTTTGTTGGAAATTTCTCTCATTGCTATTAACTTTTAAGCATGTAGATTTCTGTTCAAAATAACGGGGGGCGTGGAAAAGAGGTGAAGAAGAGTCAGGGTGATTTGTGGCAGAAAGGTACCAGCAAGCATGAAGGGGAGGGTTTACAAGATGGCAGTGAGACCAGCTATATTGTGTGGTTTAGAGACAGTAGCACCGACAAAAAGACATGAGGCGGAGGTGGCAGAGTTGAAGATGCTAAGATTTTCATTGGGAGTGACAAAGAAGGATTAATGAGTACATTAGAGAGACAGCTCAAGTTGGATAGTCTGGAGACAAAACAAGAGGCAAGACTAAGATGGTTTAGACTTGTGCAGATGAGAGATGCTGCTATACCGGGAGAAGGAGGCTGAATATGGAGCTGCCAGATAAGAGGAGAAGAGGAAGACCAAAGATGAGGTTTATGGATGTAGTGAGGGAGGACATGCAAATGGCTGGTGTGACGGAGGAAGATGCAGAGGACAGGAAGTAATAGTGGTTGTAGATATAACTCTGATGACTTGGTGAAACTATCATTACTTAAAAGTTGCACTTGATTTGTTTTACAAAAAATGAATAATGAAAGAACATACTTGTTTGGGGTCACATTCATTTAGCACCTTCAATATATCTGTGGAGCTCTGGTCCCACTGAAAGTAGATGACAATACAAGCAGAATCAATGTCACATCTGTTTGTTTACTTACCAACTTAATAAGAGGCTTCATCCCCCGTGTGACTAATAAAGGAATAACTTATTTTATCTTGATCTTACCTCTGAAAGGCACTCCAGTAGCTCTTTGATTTGAGGGATAGATGCCTAAATAGAAGGTAATCAAAGAAACGAATGCGATTAAAAGAAATAATGTGACATTATTAAATGAAGAGCAGGTTGGTTTAGAACACATTTCATGAACAGTTTGGAAAACGAACAGCCAATTGCTGTTGGTTGGTAAATTTTTATATGTGGCTGCAAAGTTTGTCCTGTCCATCTGTCTCATTAGAAGATAAGCTGCTGAGATTTGGTGAGTCTATTCTATGAATATGAAATGAAACTGATAATGAAAGTGCCACAGTAATTTTAAGATGGGTTAGATAATATCGCATAAGCAAAAAAAAGAAAAAGAAAAGGATTTTGTCCTAATTTTTACTCCTTACCTTAATATGTTCAGGTAAGGATTCACATATATTATCAGTTGCTGCCTCTAATGGTTCAGCAGGGGATTTATCAGCGGAGAGATCAAATGTTTCCAGTGTCTCCTCTCTTACATATATTCTTTCTAACTGTGGGTCTTCACTACCACAGACGCCCTCCATGGGCAAGACATCCATCTTTAGACGCTTTCTATCCTGTCCAATTTCCTCATCATCAAAGTCATGAGTCATAAAGTTAATTCTCCTTTTCCTTTGGCTCCCTGAATCTGAGGTCTCTGACTGATTCCCAGTTGGACATGAATCTTCAGGACCACTGAAGCACTTTTCCCATCCTCCCATTTGGCCAGGACCTGCCAAACACTCAGACAGCCTTTGAAGTCTCTGGCTGCATTGCTGGGTGCACAGTGGCTCCTCACCAGGGTCACCCAGGTCTCTTTGCAGCTGTCGAATCAGTGTGGTGACCCAGGGGTTTGGACAAGGCTCCTGTCTGAGGCACTCTAGTACACAGAGCACCTGGCTCCGAGGAAGGATGGAGTTCACCAGGTGAAGGAGGGAGAGCAGGTTACATTGGAATGGCACTGGGAACAGGCACACCAGTGGTTTACTATGAGGAAGAGAGAGAAAGGGTATAAGTCAGCGATTCTCAATCCAGGCCTTACATACCAGTGCTGCTGTTTTTATACCCTTCAGGGTAGTTTAACGGTTGGTCTAATCTCCAAATTTGAGGATGGAATGACTACAGGTTAACGTCAGACTACTTAACAGAATGTTTTGATGCTTGCTCAATAATTCAGGTAATGAAATCACATAAATGTCAATCAGTTCATTTGGAGACAAAGTTTTATTGAGAGAAACCTTTCTCGCTGAACAGGTGACGCCTTCAGTGAGCTAGCTGCTGGCATCCTCACCATTATATACCGTTTCTCTTAGTAAAACTGTCCGGATTAACTGATTTGCTTGTGTTCTCCTTACCTGGATTCTTTAGTATTTGTAACCGAGTGTCTTTAAAAGTGCTATATACAAATTTTCCATCTTACAATGCTGTAATTGCCACTGTTCCCCAGTCTACCATGAATAGTACACACCACCATGAATAGTACACAGATTCACCTCTTTTCTGAGTACACATTACCGTTGTAAGTCTCGTTAATGGTCATGAAAAATTGCATATGAAACCAATAAAACAGTGGTTTCGGCCGTAATACTACTTTATCATTTATAATGGTATCGCCTTCCTGAGCTGGTTATCACTTTAGACTGAAGGAGGTAACTTGAGTGATGAAAGGTTTCTCCCATTAAACGCTATGTCCAGAACGATTCAGCATTCTGTGATTTCCTTACCTGGATTATGTATAACGATATATTAAAATAATTGATTAAATTATCAGGATCATCGCTTGTGGGACATGAAAACAACAACCAGTTACACACATCTAACACCTAGCAACTCCAAAACTCCTGCTGCATGGCAGTGAACGTACACCACCATCATCAGCAGTACAACAGCAGCCAATATAGAAGTTATTTACCACTTACACTTCAAGTGAGTGGCTTTCCTTTTCCAGCCAAACATCGCCAAGGCAGAGTGTCTCCAAGAGGTTCTGGAGGGTGGGTCGACTGTCGAGGCGCTGAAGTTTATGTAGGACGCACAGGGCTTTACGATCACCTGAAGGTTCACACAAGGCAGACACAAGCAACCTGGTTTGTCCGTCAAACCGTCTAAAGACACGTATATCTATGGTCTTTTGACACACGGACAGGTTGAAGTGGTCGTTCATTGCAAAATGTACATTAAACTTCAACACACTGCCGCCATACCCGCGTTTATGAAATTCTTCTTTGCAATTTTATCGGCAGTGTCTAAAACAGCGCTATCTGGAGGTAGGAGTACCAAAACACAGATCATTACCACCGCTGAAACGAGACATATTCTTTGTTCAATATTCCAGGTAGTCCAAAATATCTTTTCAACACTCATTAAACTGTTGTAATGTGTCTGTAATGTTGAATGGCTCATTCTTTGTAACTCCACATTCGGATGACCTGACTCAACTTGTGTTTCCTTAGGACATGCTGTTGCTGAATAGATTCGACCCCTTTGGCAGAGCAAAATGTGAAACAACGTTTATTCTTTTGTGTATGTATACAAACTTTTACAAAATGAAAATGATAAAATCTCACATTAGATCTTCATACCGTAATTAAAAATATCTCTCACCCTTAAAATATCAAACTGCTTATTTGGTGAAAGACATCCAGAAAAAATCTACAGTAACAAAGTAGTTGAGTACACGAAACGAACTATAAAACTAACCCTCTTTGACTATTATGGCTGTGATGGGAAGGGTATCAAAGCTTCAAATAATCACTAGCACTTTAGGCACTAAAGGGTCACTGAACTTGCAAGCTAATGTTGATCAGCTTCGTCCCCCAAAAACTTGAATCTAATGAATGACCAATCAGGAGATTCACTTTACAAAGAGGTGGAAAAATTGGAGAAAGACAAAATGAAATAGCTCTTTCTGTGGCAGTGAAAATGGGGCCCCTCTCATTCTCTTGAGTACCAGTGAAAAAAGGAAGGGTGATGATATTCAGAAAACTCGACAAAATCATCATAATCGTCCTCGTCCTCGTCATCATCGTCCTCGTCATCGTCAAAGTCCCAGAGGAGGGTCATGGTAATGACAAAATCAAGGAGCTGTTGGCCATCCAAGTTTTCGACATCCTCCATATGACGCTAGTGATAAGAAATGGCAGAAGAGATACTTTAAAAATGCCACTGAAATTCAGCGTGCAAGTAAGAAATTTGAAGCAATGGCAGGATTAACATAAACTGAAGTTCATTTACCGACTGTGATGAACGCCGCCAGTGAGATTTATCATGCCAATAAATGCAATCAGACCGGAAGGGGCAGCATCCATGTTGCATATAATAGGCACATCTTTTTTTACTAAAGCAACAGATTGAAAACAGAAGAAAGGATTGTGAATTCATGCAGCATTGTAATTTGACTACTCCCACGTATTTGCCATTAACAGGAGAATGAAGGTAAAAGTGTCGACCATTAAGAATCCTATCATTTCCAAGCAGTGACAATTTTGAGGTGAAAGGAAATTAACCGCACTCCCATTTGTATAAAAGGGCCCAGCATGAGCATATCATACCACTAGAAGCTGTAATGCAACAATTTCAAAACAGCGTTTATAATCAGCAGCCCACTAGGTCTGAAGAGTAAATGCCATTGTAGTAATGTCCAGTTTGTGTCAATACTAGATTTCACATGACCCTGAAAAGGAGACTAAAGGTCTTACCTGCATCTCTCTTTGAAGGTAGCAATAAGGGCTTCCTTTGCCTGACCTTCGACCCAGTAATTGTGAGGAACATAAAAAGCAGACTTCACTCTGCACTGTGGGCAGCTCCTGCGGAATGAAAACAGAAGTATGTCAAGAACAAAAGATTCATGGGTTAGCACTCGAGAAACTAACTGTTGGTTTCAATCATTTTGCAAAAACCTACTTTATTACTTCCTCCTGCAAGTCTTTGGTTTTCCTCCAGGTAACAATGCATTCTAAACAGTAAGAATGATTGCAGTTTGGCAAGATGCCGAAGCGGCGAGCCTGTTGACTCGTCTTCTCATAGACCTTCTCCATGCAGATGCCACAGGTCACATCTTTACTCTGAAGGATGGCCTCAGACTGTCTCTGGTCAGGACAGAACAAAGCAGCAGCACCAGCCTCTGCAGTCTTGTCCAATAACGTCTCCTTGGCACAAAGACACAACTTTGCAATTAAAGTCAAGTCTCTCTGACTGGTACTACGCAATTACACTTAGTATAATGAAAGAGATTTAAAGTAAACTCCTGATCCAGCTGAACAGATTCACCTCTTTTGTGATTTCCCTAACTGGATTATTGAGCATGCATCAAGACAGATTTAAAGTATGCACAGCAAACCTGCTGATTGCTGGCATCAGATGAACCGGCTCCAGTCATTGAGCTCATCAATCTCCTTTGAGTTTTCACACGAGATTTGTTATCTAACAAAAAATAAAATAAACAAATCACAGCCAAATATATCATTGACACAAACACCTTGGAGTATAAGGTATATAAAAAGTTCATGTAATACCATGCCGTGGCAGCCGTGTCCTCTCCTCGAAGAGGTTTGTTGTCGTTGGCCGATGTGAAGCATTTAATACGGAAGTCCTGTGCTGTTGGCTGGACAGCATTTGGGCTTGAGAGAGCAAGGGTGCAGACCCTCGTCTCCCAGGCAGCACATTTCCAACACAAGAGGTGTGGACCAGGGGTGCTGAACCCCTTCTACTGGTACCAGTTGAATCACCATCAGACCGAAGGACATGGAGATTTCTGAAAATCAACAGTCAACAGGTTATATAATGTTGAGTGACTGTCAAATTTTAAGAAAATAGAACCAGCTCAGGGCCAAACAACACAAGATAATTAAGGAGAATCACTCACCTGCACCGGTCACCAAACCGGCATGTACCTTTTTGGAAGTATCTGCATATTTGAGTTGATGGTATTCCCGAACAATCATGAACATAATGACACCTCGACCCAAATCTGCAGTAGCCATTCAGGAAATGTCTAGAGATGAAAAGAAAACTTGGTAGAATCTCCCAAATGCTTGGCTTGTCCGCTTCCCTTTTCAACAAGCAGGTGATCATCCAGAAACAAACTTGATAGCCCAAAAAATATCAATTAGTTAACCTGGACACAACCTAAGAGAAACTACACATCACTCATCTATGTGACCTCTTCAGTCTAAACCCCACTGCCCGTGAACTGGGAATGGTTATTCCCTCTTCACAAAGATGCCCTCTTTTAATCTGGGATTACAAATATTCACTTATCGTCTGTGAATAGTACACATTACGATTGAAAGTCCAGGCAACGGCTAATTTGCATATGAAACCACTTTTTGGTGGATTATTTTCTTATTTTACCTGCCTTATTGAGCACACATAAATACATTTCGACTAATCTTGGCAAGGACTACCTTAACATTTAGTGATTACAAATTAATATAGGCTACAAAAGATGGCTGACCACAGGAACTATCCTGAAATTTACCTAAAATGCAGATTGAGCTGGATGACGTGTAAAAGAACATTGATAATTGACAATGCATTAAGAGATAGCTGGTTTCGGTCAACATCCCACTAAATTGTTCATAAGGGTTCAGGCACCTACAATGAGTTCAGACTGAAGGTGTTCCCTGTCTGAGTGATGAAACGTTTCTTTTTTTTAAAAAAAAGGTTGTGTTCAAATGAAACTCCTTCACCTTTCTAAATAAAGACAGTTAACCGTCACCATTAACTGCCAATTGCCCAACCATAAGCCAAATTACAGACATAATCTAAATCCAAGGAGAGGTACTTACTGGGGTCATTTTCGAGACCAGCATGGAAGTAAATATACGGGTATGGACAGACATAACAGGCAATCTTTTACTAGTAATGAGAAAACTGTGCTGAGAAACGGTCCAGGTGAATTGTAGAGTGATTGATATTCGCGAAGCCAACGACCATCACCAAGACCTGATAGCATCGGTCCTTTCAGTTACCTCTTAAAAACAAGACACGTTTTGTGTTCAACTGCTAACTGCAACCTACATTATGAGATCACACATCGAAATGCATCATGTTTGAAAGTTACCAAATTAGCTTTAATAAATCAAACTTTACCAAATTTGCTTACCCACAAATCAATCCCGCATGGCCGGTTTGATGCCGCTCCACTCCGCGATCCATTCTTGTCTTTACAATACGCTATGGCAATGATGGTCAATTACCTCCACCTAAATATAACACAGGCGTTAAAATTTGACCAATTAGTTGAGGGCGCCAAACACTCTTTAATCAAGTTTGGAGCGAAACGTAACGTGTCAGCTTAGACGATTTTCACCCCAAGACTAGCACAGGAAAGATAAAGGATGCAAATGCAAACAAATGATAGTATAATATAAGAAGTTACGGTTTTTTTCCAAACCCCCTTTTCGCTACTCGTCCTTGTTGTATTACAAACCTCAAGAGGAAGTGCTTGGTCTTCTTCTTTGGTTTCACGAAGAGGTTTGAATCCGTAATGTTACTTTCTTCTTCTTCAGCTTCATTATCAACACCATCACCACCTTCTTCTTCCACCAACATGGTTGCATTACTGCCATCTTCTGGATTCCATCAATTCCTACATGTCTTTCCGCATGCTCAATAAGACCGGTAACGAAATCCATCCATGGTTATCCGAGGTCGGATCGCGAAATAACGCTGGATGGACCCTATCCCAGCGCTCTTTGGACGAAGACCAGTGAAACACCCTGAATAAGGCATCTGTCCATCTTTGGGCTGGATGAGTTAGAGGTTCAGTGTCTTGTCCAAAGACACCTCAAGACGCTTTCTGAATTAGCCGGTAAGGAAACCGCAAAATTAAAGAATACACTGGAATGTGGACCTACTGGTCAGAATAGATTATGCTTGATAAACTACATTCAAATAGGGCTGTAAGGAAACGTGTAACAACCGGAGTACTATTTTCGCGATTTTCTACAGTACCCCTATTGTTACACTTCCTTGTCCACTAGCGCCACACTCCAGTATGTTCTTTAAATTTTCCCGCCATTCTTTATCTTCCCATTTCCTCTGCTGTGCCTTCTCTTTCTTTATTCATTATGGTACATTAGGACAAGTTTCAACCCAGACAGAGAAAATGCACAAACATCCTTAGTGCCGGTCCCAAGCCTATACATGGGTCAGGGCAGGCATCGGCTTGTTCGGCCTCAATGACTGGGTTAAAAGCCCATGTGTCAAAAAGGTCCATATTGCCATCCAGTGTTCTTAACGTAGGACAGTGATATGAAATGAATTTTAACCTTTTGTAGTTACCACTCACCCATAAGACAATTAGCAATTTTATACGGTTATAATTGACAGCGTTCTCGCTCATGTTAGCATTCATGTTGTTTTCTCCCTATCATTGTTAGCCAGGTGAAGATGTTGCTTTTCTGCCAGAGTGGTTTTGATCGTTGCAAATAAAAAGGTTGTTCTAGCTCTTCAACACACAAGTGAATCTTTCTTTTCTTACGCAGCTCCTACAAAATGTGAAAATGAGTTATATTTCAAATGATTATAGGGGCGGCATAGCTCAGTGGGTAGAGCAGTCGTCTAGCAATCGGAAGATTACAGGATCGATCCTCGATCCAGCATACAGCATGTCGAGCTGTTCTTGAGCAAGACACTGAACCTCTAACTGCTCACCGGGAGGAGCAGAAGTTGGCAGCTCCCTGCTCCTATACAATAGGATGGGTTTAAATGCAGAGAAATCCAAATTTCCCCTTGTGGGACTGATAAGGGAATCCTGTTTTTTTATTGCCAGTTGGCAGATTTGAGTTAATGTGCTCTGCGGCCTACGCACATCTTATTGGGCCACTCACATTAAGGTAGTGGATGAGTTAGCATCTTGAGTACGCATCTAGACATTTGGCTTAACTTATTTAGTCGACTGACGTTTTCAGTTGTAAAGTAGGTAGCTGCATGCTAATCAATTTGCGATAAATGTATTGAGTGCTGTGAACCACAACCTATGGAATAAGGTCCTCTGTTAATGTTATTCGTCCGTCCACTCCTGGTCCTCTCCATGACGATAATATGGTCACCAACAGTCTCTCTTCCTAAAGTGAGGGCTTGTATACAACGCAATCGGTTTTTTCCACAAAACGAAATTTTGCCGCCACTGTTTGAGCCGATGAGAACTGCACTCCTTGAATCCCTTGGGACCGTTGTCGAAAGTAACGTTATATTAAAAGGAAATGTGAAAATACAAATTCGACACTTATTTCATTCAGCAAGTATTTCCCCAAGCCAAACGCAGATAGCGTCATCATTCCATTTGTATTATTTGCAGATGACACCAGTATTTGCTCTAGAAAAGACATGAAACGCATATACAACTTGTGCAACAAATGGATTGCAAACCAATTGCACTATTTATTAACTCTTATGCTTTATACAATTCAGTAATCTTGTAGACATGAAAACTGTACAAATGTCCAATGTAAAAGAAACTTGGTACCCGATAGGCAACTGTTAAATGGGTGAAATTTATGGAATTAGAACTTGTAGTACACTGAATTTAGAATTCTCAAGAAAAAAATAAAATTAAACCCTAGTAGGAACTCAACAGTAATATAATTTACATGTGACAAATTAAACATTTGATTTAATATTTTTTTCTGACTTTTTTGCACTATGCTTTTTTGTTTGATTGTAGGCATGATAAGCTTAAACTACAGCATCTGCCTTTTAGGTCAAGAATGTTTCTTTCTTCGTTATAATTTATCTATGTATAAGTGAATTATTTTGTAAAACTGTTCAATTAAAGAGTGAATGAATCAATAAAAACTTCTGTAGCTTCCACACTGCAATCAACATTTACATCATAAAGTTAAATCAAAAGTTTAATGGGTACAAACAATGTGAAACAATGCTATTATGTATGCATACAAAAACGTGTGATGAATGTTAAAATCCAATACATCTTCATGCCATGACAGGAAAAATGATGTCATGTCCCCTTGTAAGATGAGGTATTTCAAGTTAACAGGCATTAAGTAGCAAGACAAGTAGGTACGACTCAAGATAATTTAAAATGTTTCCCTCGAATCTTTAAAATGTCAAACTGCAAATATGGTGAAACAGAATTGATCAGATAAATCTCCAGCAACCGATGCCACAAAAATAACCCTCTCCAACTACTTTGACTGTGATCAGAAGGGTCTCAAAGCTCCAAAGGGTCATTAAACTTGCAGATTGATGTTGGTCAGCTTGAATTTTAAGAATAACCAATAAGATGAAGTTTTCAAAGGTGGAAAGGAATTGAAAAATCAGGAACAATTTCCCTTCTTGAATCAGAAAATAGGGCTGCATTAAGTCCCCTGACAAACAGCAGAAAAAAAGAACTGTGACATTCAGGAGAACTTGCTTCGGATGAAATCATCACAATAGTTGTCATCCTCCAAATCACTGAGGGTCATGGTAATAACAAAATCAAGTAGCTGTTGGCCATCCAAGTTTTCCACATCGTCGTTATGGTGCTGCTGGTGATTAAAGAATGGCAGAAGACAGAGTTAGAACCTTTCCATTATTCAGGATGCAAGTCAGACATTTGAAGCAATGGCAGGCTTACGGTAAAATCTGTCCCTACATTGGAACAAAACTGGAAGGCGTTCAGGGGATTAAGGCTGCATACCCATCAAAATGCCTCGTGATGGATTAGAACCCACCACCTCTGGCTCGTCAGTTCCTAAAGTACAGGTGCTCTACATACAGAGTTTCAACGGCTGAGGTATATTTACCAAATGTGATGAGCCGCGCTTGTGAGACTTATCATGCCAATAAATGCACTCAGACTTGAAGGGACAGCATCCATGTCGCAGAATATTATCACATCTTCTTTTACTGTAGCAAAAGATTTTAAAAAAAGACAGGATTGTGAATTCAATGCATTATTAGAATAGGATCACTCCCACTCATACTCGCCTTTACCTGGAGAATGAGGGTAAGCTGTGTAAAATGAGGGTAAGCTGTGTAAAACCTTTTGAAGCCTATCAATTCTAAGCAGACTTTTTTCAGTTGGAACAAAAGTCAAACCCTGTCCCCAATTTATATAATTAGCCCTAACATGACCACATCAGATCTCTAGATGCTGTATTATTGTACCAATGTCAAAACCGTGTTTACAATCAGCAGCTCACTAGGTCTGAAGAGTAAATGCCATTGTAGTAATGTCCAGTTTGTGTCAATACTAGATTTCACATGACCCTGAAAAGGAGACTAAAGGTCTTACCTGCACCTCTCTTTGAAGGTAGCAATGAGGGCTTCCTTTGCCTGACCTTCGACCCAGTAATTGTGAGGAACATAAAAAGCAGACTTCACTCTACACTGTGGGCATCTCCTGAAGAATGAAAACAGAAATGTGTCAAGAACAAAAGCTTTATGGGTTAGCAGTCGAGGAACTAACTGTTAGTTTCAATCATTTTGCCAAAACCCACTTTGTCACTTCATCCTGAAAGTCTTTGGTTTTCCTCCAGGTAACAATGCATTCTAAACAGTAAGAATGATTGCAGTTTGGCAAGATGCCGAAGCGACGAGCTCTTGGACCCCTCTTGTCATAGACTTTCTCCATGCAGATGCCACAGGTCACATCTTTACTCTGGAGGATGGCCGCAGATTGTCTCTGGTCAGGACAGAACAAAGCAGCAGCACCAGCCTCTGCAGTCTTATCCAGTAATGGCTCCTTGGCACAAAGACACAACTTTGCAATTAAAGTCAAGTCTCTGTCTGTTAATACACAATTACACTTAGTATAATGAAAGAGATTTTAAAGTATGCACAACAAACCTGCTGACTGCTGCCATCTGATGAACCTGCTTCAGTCACTGAGCTCTGCAATTCTTGGAGATTTTTTTAGATTATATTCCGCATTCGTTAAAAATAAACAAAATAAAGGAAGCCCTACATTGTATTGTTGAGACCAGAACTTTGGAGAATAAACTTATTTAAAAAGTGCATGCAATACCATCCTGAAGAAGATGCCCTTGTGATGTGTCCACTAAGATCTTTGTTGTCATCATCAGATCTGGAAAATTAAGTAAAGAAGCCCTGTGTTCTTGGCTAGACACCATTTGGGCTTGAGGGAAGACAGGCTCAGAACCTCGTCGGCTGTGCAACACATTTTCAACACTGGAGGTGAGCACATGGGGTGCAGAACCCCTTCTACTGGCATCAGCTGCATCTTCATGAGGCCACAGGACATGGAGATATCTGAACACCAACAATGAATGGGTTAAGTGGTGTTGAGTGAAGGTCACTTTTAAAGTAAAAATTCAACTAGTTCAAGGTCAAGATAAGAAAGAACAACTCACCTGCAGCTGTCACCATACCAGCATGTGCCTATTTGGAAGTATCTGCATATTTGAGTTGACGGCATCCCTGGCCAATCATGACGATAGGGACACACTGACCCAAACCTGCAGTAGCCATTCAGGAAATGTCTAAAGGTGAAAGGGAAAAACTTGGTAGAAACTCCCAAATGCGTGGCTCGTCCAATTCATTTGTCAACCATGTGGGTGATTATTCCACCACGATGTGTAAAGGACTAGTAGACAGGATGGCAACATTCATAAAAACGTTAAGATATAAAACTCGAAACTAGCTTGATATTCAGAACTCGTTCTTAACTGCCAGTTGTCCTACCACCAGCTAGCTAGCTAACAGACATAATCTAGTTCAATAATCAGACGCACCTGCTGCAGTCGCAGTCAAAGAAAATGTGTGACTAAGGACTGTATGGAGAGCCATGCCAGGCCATTTTTCACCAGTAATGAGAACTTTGGCGAGGGAACTTGCTGGAACGGTCTCAAAGCAAACGGCCAGTAACGGCTGGTTGTGCCACTCCCTTTTAATACCGCTAAAAATATACACCAAGTGTTCTACCGTGTAGCTGCACCGTGTGTTCCGTGATCAAATAGTGAAACGCATCGTGTTTTGAATTGTGTCTTAAACTGCCAAAAGCTGTAACAGTAGCTTACCTACAAATGACTCCCGCATGGCAGGCTGAATATTGCGCCACTCTCGGCTCCATATTCCGTCTTCACAAGCCTCCTCTAACGATGTTCAGTTCCTCCACCTAAATAGAACACCGGAGTTAGATTTAGCTAATTAGTTGAGGGCACCAAACGCTCTTAAACTAAGTCCGATAATGGACCGAATGAGAAGTAATATTTTCATTTAAACGCCGACTCCGTAGGCCCGACATGACGATTACTTTTAACCCCTAGCAAAGGACATGGAAAGATGGAGGACTTTGACCAGAATCACTTGACTTTACATCCTAGAAACAAGACCTTCGATTGAGGAACCTACCAAATCTATGGGAAATAACACCAAATTCGTCTAAAGTTTGGCTTTGTCAAGTTGAGTCTATAAAATTGCTTTTCAGTTATTCAAATTCGTATTAAGTGGTTAATGACTCAGGGAAACAACAATTTCCCTACTACGAGACCTTGGCAATGTCAAGACTGCGTGATGAACAGGTCTAAAATATGGAGGTTGGAACACACCATTGTCCGGTCCCAGTTCCCGGAAGGCAAAAACAAAAGATAAAATTAAGAAGTTCGGTGAGATCACCGAACTTGAAGTAAACGTGAAGTAATTTTGGATAACTCAAGCTGTAATTAGTAAATTTGATGAGCAAGACTAACGAATCAATAATGTTGAAAGTTTAAGCGAACACAAATAGCAGACCCGAAATGGTGCACACGGAGAATAAAACGATGAAGAGAATGGAATATAAAAATTCCAGCTGTGAAAAATACACTTAACAAATACAAAATATATACAAGAGTGTACAATCAGAAACAGGGTCAATCAGTTAATCTGGACAAAGTTTTATTGAGAGACATTTCATCACTCATACAGGAGACATCTACTGTTTGAGCTGAATGTAGGCATATTCACCCTAATATACAATGCAGTTGTACATCAACCTAAGAAAGTTTGGTTTCACCCGATAAGTTGACCATTGACTGGGGTTTCAATGGTAATGTGTACTATTCACAGAGGATTAATTTGTGGGTTTAGATGTATTCACAATATTGTAAAATGGTGACAGATTTACTTTTAATCCCCCTCCATTTGTTGAAGGATGGTTTTTCCCTCATCACATTGACTCCCCTTTCCAAACAGCGTTCCTCCCCATCAAGGGTGTGCACACCCTCATCAAGTAAAGAGTGGCAAACGGCCTGCCATCTTTAAACCAGGGACGGACCCGTGCTGCTGCTTATATTTTGACCCCTGTATGTGAAGTATGTGGACTGAAGAGAGTTTAAAAGTGCTAGAAGTTGACCTTATTTAACCCTGTAAATTCATACGAACTACCTCCACATCATCCTATTCCAGTTTTTGTTTGTGTCATGTAATCTGATCGTTCCTTGTTTCTTAATTGCAATTGCTCAGTAAAAAAACAACAACATTTATTATCCAAAGAACAAATGCCATTACTTTCTGACCACCACAATGGTAACCTAACCTTGGCCAAGAAAAATCTGAACTAACCACAAACATTATCTAACCTAACTCCACATTCTACCAGTTTTAAGATAAAATAAGATATTCCTTTATGGGTCCCACAGGGTGAAATTTGCAATGTTATAGCAGCAAGTGGAAAGGAGGACAGACGGGGGAAAAAAACATAAAACATTGGTACTTCAAGCACTATACAGATGTTATTGCACATTTAAACGAAATGTTGAGATTCTGAATAGAATGCAATCTAGTTGTTTGTCTTGATGTGTATGTGGTCTACTGGGAAGGCAATGCTGGTTATAGTGTCTGACAGTTGTAGGAAGGAAAGACCTGCGATACCACTCCTTCATAAACTTTGGGTGAAACAACCTGTTGCTGAAGGAGCTCTCCAGTGCAGCAAGATAGCCCTTCATGGGGTGGGATTCACTGTCTTTCATGGATGACAAGCTTAGCCATCATTATAAGAGCTTTACATTTTACCACTATCTAACAATCCTAAACCCATCAATTTCTAGATAGAATTGTAGCTGATCAATGCATGAACATCTCAGCATAAGTCACTTGCATTTATGAACTATTCATAACCCTTCTTTGACATCCCGGGAAAGGGGAGTACGCACAGACAAAGCATTGGTCAGTTTGATGAATGCAATCAGACCCGTTTAGATGGACACATGAAGCAAAATGTATTGGACATGGAAAAAACCCAACGGATTACAAAACGCTATCTATCGACTAAGACAATTGTTGTTCATCTACCCTAAGAGACAGACTTTTTTGTTTTACTGGGAAATTTCAGCCCTTTGACTTAGATAAGGCCAAATATACACTAGTGTCCTTCCATGTATTTGAGACAATGTTAAAGATATTTCAATACCGGCTCTGTATTTTGGGCTGCAAACAGAAAAAAATGGTTAGTCTTATTGACATAGGCAAGCTTATCATATTTGTAAGGTTTATTTTGATCACTGTGGAGTCTTGAATGTGTTGATAGATACTCAGTAATCCAAGCGTAGTAATCCTAGAAAAAGTGAATCAGTGCATGTCATTATGAACTGATTCAGATTACAGACTAAGCATTCATTTCTTTGTCACAAGGTTCAGGTTCAGTGGCAAAAGGTTATAACTCACTTGTAAATAAAATGAACAGCATGGTACTGTAGTGGTTAGCAATGTTCTCCCAACAGAAGATTCCAGATTTGAATTGCCTCCCAGGTCCTTTCCTTGTGGAGGTAGCATGTTCGCTCCATGTCTGGGTGGGGTTTCTCCGGATGCTCCCGTTTTCTCCCACCATCGTCTAATACTACTACTTTTGGCTGCTCCCATTAGAAGCACCATAGCAGGTCATCCATCTCAATCTCTTCCTGTCCTCAGCATCTTCATCTGTCATTCCAGCCACCTGCAAGTTCTTCATCACCACATCCTTAAAACTCCCATCAAAAAAATAGGCATGCTTGCCAGGGTTAACCCTTCTGTCTATGCCCCTGACCGAGGCAATAGGAAAAAATAACTGGAGTTGGTCTGCGAGAGCTGCAGTAGCTCACTGCTCCTGTGGAATTGGGATGGGTTAAATGCAGAGAACAAACTTCATTGTGCTATGTATGTACAATGAGAAGTAAGAATTCTAAAGTGTTGAACTTAACCGTCATCCAGCTTTCTGCAAAATCTCCCAACTCCACTTTTTTCCCCATGCCCTCAATTTAAAGTGTTGGGCAATCGAGAAATACCGCCTATACGGCTCAAATCGGGAAAATGCAGCAGAAAAAGCCAAATACATATGACCAAAACAGGGAAAATGAAATCAAGCAATTATTGTTCTTGTAATGTTTATATATATGTATATATATATATATATATATATATATGTATAGCTATGTATGTTTTAACTTGACTGCTCGGATTACAAATAGATTACACGTGACTCACGACAAGATATGCTTGAGAGGTTATGAACCGTTTCATGAATGATCAGTGAATTGATTACTTTCACTGTGGTAGAGGTAGTTTAACATCAAGATGCACGGTCCTTTTCACCCCCCACACACTCTTTGCTCGGCACATTGCACATTAGTAATAATGAATTTGCAATGTCTACTATTAGCAGTACAGTAGGTAAGGCAAAAATATCAGAAATGTGTCCATTTAGAAGCATAATGCCACAGTATGAGGCAACATACACCATATAGAGGTAGTAGGATCGATGAATAGAAAACAAGAGGAACCTTTCTATTTAACTCATTAAAGTAGAGCTTACTTTCACAATGATAGAAGCTAATATAGTGTACAATAACTGATGAAGTTCATCCTGTAACAATAAGAAACTAAAGCAAATAGGAAAAAGAGGGGTGAAATGTTTGCTTTTGAACTCAAGACCTTGCATGTTGATTTTAAGACTCTTAAAACTACAGATCTGCAGTGTAGTGACATTAATGACTTCAATCTCTATGCCCAAACTAAAAAAAAGTGTTTTAAAGTAAGCTGTGACAGAAAAGATCATCCATGTTATTAAGCCAAGAAACTGATCTCTCTTCATTCGTTTTCTAGAATGAAAAGACAGTGATGATGGTCTATCTACTGACAATATATGCCAATTTCATATCTTCAAAAGATGTTTTTTAAACTTGACCTATTAGGTGAAAATCTACACACATGCAATATAAAAGAAAACTTGTACTCAGTATAGAAAAAAACAGTGATAATTCAGTTTTGCTCTTACAGATGGCATCATTTCAATAATTACAATTAATTGGTAAAATAGTTACAAAGAAGACAATTTGAGAAACTTTAAAGTTCATGATTATTTGCTTAGCTAAAAACTTGTCCCCATCTAGAGCAACAAGTACTCATAATGTCATTAGTTTGGAAAGCTATAAAGCTATAACTGTGCAGCACGATTTGTTCATTACAGTGAACACTTGGGTTGACTCTTTGAACCTCTTTCCTCTGACTTCGGTCAGGAACATATTCTCACAAATAATTACAAAGTGAAATGGTATTACACAGATCTAGTCATAATGAGAGAGCTCAACACTGCTGGAGCCAGCCCAGGTTGCGATCAATTGTTTGTTAAATGCTGACAATAGTTTGTTTATCCAGGTTAATTTATGCTTCGGGAAACTGAGCAAAATATAGCATTTCTGTCAGCATTGAGGGTTGACGTTGAAGTTATTTCGATGGCAACAAGACTTGACCCAAAATAGTACTGATTTTGACAGTCCATATAGGCTTGACAACCAAACCGTGTCTCAAGCCATTACCCTATTTGTAACAAACAAAATTCTTGACATATGTCAATAAATAATAAGTTTTGGGCTGGCTTTTCGCTGGCGTAAAAACTGTCATTCCTGTCAAGTGTCGTATGACCAAGCATAAATTAACCTTATAAAAGGTGTGATTATGGTGTAAACAAAAATTGTGCATACGAAGCTTAATCAAAAGCATGAAAACAAACAAAATAACACCCTGGCTTCATAATGGATTCATCACAGTGCAAACTGACTGCTTTTCTGTTTCACTTAGACCATTTGTGTCAGAACAGGATCAGTTTTCCCTTTACAGCAAAATACACAAGGGAGGTCAAGTTCTTCTTAGGGTTAGCTTTGTTGTTTTTTTAAGTAATAGGAGCAGCACCCTAGAGCCAGTGCTCTAAGGACACTAAACCCCGGAACATTTTGAAAAATATATCATTCAAACAGTTCAGTGACCGGTGTCTGAAGCAGGGACATGCCACGCACGCTTCCAGACGCTAATCATTTACAGGACCATGCTGTAGGGAACTGTGACATCACAAGGTCTTTAACATTTGTGTTAGCTCTACCATGTAACTTAAGTATTCAAACTTTCTGCATACGCACATTAAAATCCATGTGTGTGCGAAGCAGTGCTCATACAGAATGCAGCTTAGAGCAGAAATATCAGTCTGTAACTATTGCTAAACCAGTCTTTGCTATAAAGCACTAATACATGTCCTTGTAGATCTCCTGTAAGAGAGGGTGCAGTGAGGTTTCAGACTCTGTCTTTTTGATCTTTTGAACAAGCTGGACATTTTCAGTGACCAGCTGGCGGAGGTCAGCCATCTTCTGCAGCAGCTTAGGAAAGAGGTAAAGAGAATCTGAGTGGTTGGCCTGGAGGTGCTGGTCCAGGGCCTGTAGGATGTTGTCTTGACTCTGCTCCACTTGCTTCACGTTTATCAGCCCCGGACGGTCTGAAAGAAAATAATAAAATGGGCCATCATGGCATTAGTAGCCATTTATGCACCATAAATGATACCAACATCACAGTGATACACTTTAATGTCACATAGATTACACCTTTAATAATACTGATAACCAATATTGTCAACTTCTGTCAAAGCAGGCAGCAACATATGGCTGGACAGTGAGAGGTCCGTTTTAAATGTCACATTTAGTCCCTATGCTGTGGAGATGGACACAGACTTAGATGGAGTGTGGGGGATTAAGGCTGGATGCCCTTCCTGACACCCTGTGATATGCTTGAACCCTAACCCTGCCTCTAGCTTGTCAGTGCCCAAAGCGCACACGCTATCACTGAGCTACCATTGTCCCCATGGCTGGACAATGATGCCAACTCTTCCTGATTAGTAGTACAAATGTTTGAATTCGTGTAAGCATTTACCTAATTAGATTAGGAAACTTCCATTTTCTACAATAATCTGCACTATAACTTTGTATTACCGTTTAATTTTGGACAGCAACACACACACACACACACACACACATGCATGCACGGACATGCGCGTGCGTACGCACACACACACACAAAATGATGCTCTTTAAGTAAATAAGAAATTCCCAATACTTAAAAAAAACTTAACTCTCACCTCCGCAGAGAATAATGGCAGCAACAAAGAGGGCCAGATCACTGTCGTCAAGCTCCAGGGCATTGAACTTGACAGCAAACTCAAATTTGGGTTCCATGATCTCATTGAAGGGACTTCTCAAACTCCGCAGAAACTCCCTGGTCACAAAACCTTTGCCATTGGCCACCAACAGTCCATCTTTGTTCATGAGAGAAGGTAGCATGGCAAAAATGGCCTCATGCACCCCATACTTAAGTAAAGTTACCTATAGAAACCAAATAAGACATTCATTGACTATCATGTAGTTGTTAATGGTGCCAAGTACTGCTCACATTATGAAAAATAAAAACAAAAAACAGATAGAACAAAAGAATAGGCTATATCCTACCTGGTCATTGAGGAAGAGGTCTACAAACCCTGGAATGCTCTTGGCAAACTCCGTCAGCTCTCGTACAGTCTCCACAGTAGTGCACTGACAGCGGTAAAACACATGGACTCCAATCTCCTTGGTTAAGGGTGCACCTGGAACCAACTGGCTCCATACTAGACCACTTTCCGCCTGCCAGAGCGTGTCCATATCATAGATCACAAAGGGCTGAAAGGAGAGTGAGCATCCAGTCTTCATCAATGGTCATCTGTAACTTCAGACTCCAGACTAAGATACAAGTATTTCTGGCATGACTTACCAACATTTTTGAAAACAGACATTTTTACACAAGCCCAATACATAATGACAACATTTAGAAGATTTTTCAATTTAATTTTTGATTCCCTTATCAGTCCCACAAGGGGATATTTGCAATTCTCTATATTTCAACCCATCCTATTGTAGTGAAGCAGTGAGCTGCCACCATATGACGCTCAGGGACTAGATAGGGGTTAATTGTGAGGCATGTTCTGGTGTTAGTACAAAAACAGATCCCACAATCTGTCATCATTACTTGATCGGTATCTGACCAACTCCACCTAAAAAAATTACTAGCACAACCATGCATTAAGTCTGAAGTCATAAATTACTAGTCACCATTTTTTTTTAAATCTATTCATATGGATAGGTTTATTGAAACTGACTTTTCCTCACTCAAACAGGGGAAACCTTCAGTTTCATCTGGCCGCAGATATCCCCTCCCTTATAAACACTATAGCTAAATAACAACAAAACCAATAAGGGTTTCTTATGCAAACTGACCATTGGGCGCTATTTCGATGTTAATGTGTACTATTCACAGAGGATATATAACTCGATTGGAAAATCTGAGAGGAGAGATTTAAAGACTGTGGTTTACCGAGGAGCTGCTAGTCTTCCCAGTCAGAATGCTACGAGCCTTCTTTTTGGTCATGCTGAGGGTCTTCTGGTAGGCTGTGTTAACATTCTTGGCCAGGCTCTTCAAGTCTGAACCACCAGGCTTTGAGAGGTTCAGCTCCTCTGCCATCAGGCCTGCCACTAGCTTCTTTCTCTCTGACTCTGGCATACGTCCATATCTGATTGCTGGGCAAACATGCGTTTTTGCTTGATATTAGTTGACACATCTGGACTAAAACACTTTATCAGCACAAACTGTCAGAGATGTTTATACATTTGTGAACAAAATGAGCATGCCCCTGAATTATGTGAAATAAATTGACCAATTAAAACTCAGATAAGGGCATTTGTTGTTGTTTTTTCTTACCATCATGGGACATTCCCAAAGACAGGCACTTCTGGAAGCGACAGTATTGGCACTTATTTCGATTCTTCTTCTGAATCCTGCAAGTGCGCTCACAGCGCTCATACTCTAACTTCATTCTGATGGTCCGCCGAAAAAATCCCTGTGTAACAAAAATAGCGTCAGTCTTAGGCAAACACACAGCAGCCGACATCAGAATTTCTTATCTGAAGAAAATGCACTATGATCCCCTTATATGCGGGTCTCTATCATCAACTGCTCTCTTTTATCCAGGTCAATACCTGACTATTTTAAAATTACCTGGGTTCAGTCTCTCCTTAAAAAAACCTCTCTTGACCAAGAAAGATTAGAGAATTATGGACTGATTTCCAAACTTTCTTTTTTTATCCAAAATCCTGGAAAAATTGTTGCAGACTAAATCCTAGCGCAAACTGAGAGTCATAACACGTTTAAAAAATTTCAATCTGACTTTTGCCAAAAGAACAGTACTGAGATTGCTTTACTAAAAGTGTGCAATGACGTTCTTGTAAGATAAGATAACATATTTCTTTTATTAAGATAAGATAAGATAAGATATTCCTTTATTAGTCCCACGAGGTAAATTTAAAGTGTTATAGCAGCAAAGTAGAAAGTAGAACAGAGGCAAGAAAAAAAACTCTGCAGTTTACATGCAAGGGGTGGCATGGCTCAGTGGGTAGAGCGGTCGCCTGGCGATCAGAAGGTTGCCGGTTCAATCCCCGTTCCCGCAGAGAAGCGTGTCGAGGTGTCCTTGAGCAAGACACTGTTTCCCTAAACGCTCTGCCTTGTGATAGACTGGTGACCTATACAGGCTGTGCCCTGCCTTTCACCCAACGAGAACGGAGATAGACTCCAGTTCCCCCGCAACCCGATATCAGATAAGTGGTTGACAATGGATGGATGGATGGAGTTTTCATGCATGCTGATAAAGATAAATATTATTTTCTTATCCTAGATTTATATGCCAGCTTTGATACTATTGATCATACTCTCTTACTTGATAGGTTGGAGATCTGAATTAGCATACCTGGTATAGCCTTAAATTGGTTTTCCTCTCATCTAAGCAATAGAAATTTTAATGTCCGTATTAACAATCATGTATCCTCATCAGCTCCCTTACTATGTGGAGTGAAATGTTGCTAAAATCAGAAATATTTTGTTTTTTAGGGATCTTGAAATATCAATTCACTTTCATCTTCTCCCGTTGAACCCCTTCTACTCTCGTCTCAAATAAGCTGCTGTAAACCGTTTACAGTTGGTTCAAAATTCAGCTGCTAGATTAAAAAAAATAAAAATAAAAAAATAGATTCTCTTATCAGTCCCACAAGGGGAAATTTGCAATTCTCTGCATTTAACCCATCCTATTATATAGGAGTAGTGGGCAGCCACCATGTGGCCCCCAGGGAGCCGTTAGGGGTTCAGTGTTGAATGTGTAAGAACTGTACTGTTTGTCAATTGTGTGTACCTTACTTCTGCATGGAACATTATGCGTAGTATATACTTTGTTATTAGTTTGCCTTATCACTTCTCTGACATCCGTCACACAAGCTGAATTTTCTGATAAATTAATTAAAATAAATCTTATCTAGAAAGCTTACCTTGCAGCCCTCACACGCATGGACACCGTAGTGGTAGCCAGAGGCTTTATCTCCACAGATTTTGCACTCCACATTGATTCCAGTCCCTGTTCTGTCATCTCGGCCAAGACGCAATTGTTCCGAAAGCGAGGGTGTTGAGGTATGGGACAAGTCTGCATGATGATATGTAGTGGGACATGAATGACAGAACACTTTCTAAATTTATCATAATCAACATCAAATGTGCCTGAAAGCCTTTTATTAAGAGATGGGGTCTCAGGTGTTTTTTATGTATCACCAATAGAGGTAGTATAATGACTCTTTAGTCTTAATGAAGGAAGCTAGGGTATTACAGATGAGACTTAATGTTATCTAACCCGTATATCACAAAAAGAGGTGAATCAGTTCAACTGGATCAGAAGTTTATTTGGAAACGTTTCGTCACTCACCAGGTGACTTCTTCAGTCTGAGCTGAAAACAAACATCCCCCTCCTTATAAACAGTACCTTGATGCCACACAACAATAGGCTGGGTTCATATGCAAGTTGAGTGATCAACTGCACATTCAGTGGCAATGAGCACCATTCACAAGGGATTGGGGGATATTTGCAATCACGGCATTGTAAGACGCCGATAGATGTACTCTCAGGCCACCAGCCCTATTCAAAGACGGTCGTTCCCTCTTCACATAAATGGGGAGGGGAATGTTTGTTTTCAGCTCAGACTGAAGAAGTCACCTGGTGAGTGACGAAACGTTTCTTAATGAACTTCTGATCCAGTTGAACCGATTCACCTTTTTGTGATTTCCATACCTGGATTATTGAGCATGCATCAAGACATTCTAACCTGTATAGTTTGTGGAGCCTTTGCGGTTGTCTTTCCTGCTGTGATTGTTCGTATTCAGTCCCTGAACCTCCTTCTCTACATTCTGCTGGTCCCCATTTGGGCCTCTAGATGAAGGTGAAGCATCCCTCTCCTCATCCTCAGATCCATCTGTGGCTCTCAGATCTTGCAGGTTGGGCTCCTTCAGCTCACTTGTTCTCTCACCACCGTCTGAGCCTCCAAACTCCCCTTCCAATACTGTCCACTTAACTTGAGGTGTGTTCTGAGGGGAATTTGGCCCACTACAGCCATTTATCCCCTTATCCTTCTCGATGGCAGGTTTCTCAAGGCCATCCATGGTTTCTTTTCAGGCTGACCCAGCAGATGTCTTCTTGTCACGTAGCCAGCATAGTTCCCCTGTTAAAAAGAATGTTAAAAAAAGTATGCTAAGTATGTGTGTGTGCACACATATGTGTGTGTGTGTGTGTGTGTGTGTGTGTGTAATTGCTAATGATTCATAAAAATAAAAACACACATAAACATAACAAAACCTAACAAGTTTGTTTTAAAGCCACACCCTCTTGAAATTCTCTATAAATACAAAAAATAAACAATAGGCTGATAGGTATCCCGGAGTTTAAATAATTATTAATCTTAGGTTGTTTGTTAATTGAAGTACAACATCCTATCTCAGCCAACACATTATGTGTCGAATGGGTCAAGCTGAAGGGTATATTCGAGATGGCACAGTTAACCGGCTGGAAGAGGCCACTACATGCCCGTAACTGATCTGAGACCAGTGTTGGATAAATGATAAAATGGTAAATGAACTGCATTTATACAGCATTTTCTAGTCTACTGACCACTCAACCCATTTTACAATGAATGGCTCACATTCACCCGCTGATGATGGAGGCTGCCAAGCAACGTGCCAATCTGCGCATTAGGAACAGTTAGAGGCACAGTGCTCAAGGCCACTTCAACATACTCTCTTAGAGGGGCAGGGGGATGAACCAGCAACCTTCCAATAATGGACAACCCGCTCTACCTTCAAGTGTCGTTGCTCTAATATCCATGTCCTGCAACCGTATTCAAGGATGCATTCCAATGATATTCATTGCAAATGTTAGTTTTCTAGTGTCTACTAATATTGTCCTTTAGTGTTAGTTTGAGATTCGGGTCACTGTTTGAGCACATATTTGCAGTCATTTTACCTTTCTGAATAATATCAATCCCCTTGTTTCATGTTCGTCAACTTGCCCCAGGGTCTTTTTACTTGTTTTGCTGTTCCGTTTGTTGTTGTCGTTTCTGTACCATGCTTTTTCATTGTGATTTATCACTCACAGTACTTTATAATGCATATATTGTATTTATTGTTTATACTCTGTACGTTTTCATTACGGATGTTTTATAGTTCTGATACAACTTACATGTTTTTTTATTTCTCTATGCACATTTGAGGCTGAGCAATGCAAAATTGTTGTGCTTGCACAATTCATGAATATTGAGATTTTCCTCATATTTTTACAATTTCTTTATCAGTACACCATTCCGTTCCAATAACAATACATTTATGATTATTTCTCGTCCCAGTCTTTTCAGGATCATCTTTATAGCTACTGCAACCGTTTATTTATCCAGTAGAGATCATTGAGATTAATCTAATCTTACTCCACATGAATAGGATAAATGCACCACAGGGCCGCCCAAATCAAACTTTGGCTGACAGAAAATCCCATTGTGAGGACATGGTACCTTAGTTCCCAGAGCCGACTGGTGGTTTGTAATGTTCAGAGTTGCCGTCCGGCGAACAACCTGTCACACTGGTTATGGTTTTGATAGGATCTACTACTCCCGTCTTTTTAATGAGTAAATCAGTGAAGGGTCAGCACTATGGCCAGATACATCGAGCCATAGGATGTAAGCGTTAGGGTTAGGATGATAGGCACAACGTGAAACTTTTTAAGTCGGACTGTTGGAAATACAACCAAACGCGTCAGTCGGCCATCTAAGTACCACTAGCTAAGTTAACCACAGGCTTAGCTCCTAACCTTGAACAGTGGCTGAAATTCCCTCAGCCAGCTTCGCTCGATGGTTAACGTGGCTGACCCAAATTCCACTTATGGTGTCTTTAAATAGCCAACTTACCAAGTTTGCTTACGTTCCTCAGCAGTGCTTGCTGGTACAGACGGTTCTGGCACCGAGAAAATACCAACGCGTTAAAAAGAATCAAAAAACACAGTGCTGCCAACCGGCGTTGTGAGTCCCGTCCACGGCTGACTGTTGACAAGTTGTTTATGGTCACTAGCAGGAGTTAGCATCGGAAGCTAACCTCGGATTGCTAACAACACTTTCAGGAGACGCACTACACGTCGTGACGCTTCGCAAGGACAAATCTCTTCCGTCAGCAGAGAGAGAAAGGATTATCTGTTCCCAGCCCTGCTAACATGCCACATAGGTTTGGGGACGAGCAGATAAAAACTTAACTGATATCTTCCTCCGACTCTTCGCCCCAACCAACTCGTACCCAGCTTTGCTTCACCCTCTCCCTTTGGTGTGTACACACACACAAGGGAAACAGCGCCGCCTCCGTCTGGCAATGTAACAATACTCCCTTCCAAAAAAGTCGACGGAATTGATTTCATATCAACTAAATTCACGTCCATATACATTACAATACAGGCATTTAGCAGCGCTCTTGTCCAGAGCAACGTACAAGTGCATAGGGTCAAGGTACAAAGGATACTGGGGCAACGCTACAAGCTATAAGCATATAAACGAAAGAACCCCCCTGCATGAATAAAACAGGAAAAAAAACGATGTACATTCAAAGTTTGTGTTCTAAAACTGTGATCAGAAGTGAATGGAAAAGGAAAACACTTTTAATGCAAACAAGTGCATTGTAATTTCAGTCGGTGGATGTCTCTGTCGACTCAGATCTGTCCTGTGCTGAAGCGAGTGATTCAGATTGGTGGGTTCTTTTTTGCACCGCTAGTTGGGAAATGACGTACACCTTGAAGTAGATGTGGAAAATGCAAACTCAGCTCCGGAAACTCCGAAAGCTGTGACATTTTAGCGCTGAAATAAATATCTATTTATATGATATCACTAAATACAAACATAGTTAAAACAAGAATCATGTATCATTTGAAATTGTATTACAAAATTTGATATCACAATTACAATTCACCGTACTAACACGTTGTATTTTCCAGTTAATTGAGGCAGACAGAAACCTTTTATGAAGATATAAATTCCAGTATTTACATGTCTGCTAACCAACAACAGAAACAGGAAGTATATGAGGCTGTCTGGGTGTTTCGTTGTTTTTTCTGTTTGTGGCGAGATGCAACTAGGATGACACTGTGGCATCAGCAGTGGTTCCAATAATGTTCCCCTACCAAAAATATTGTTTGGAAATTTGAAATACATACAAGAATGAACACCTTCAACAGTTTATAATATTGATTTTCACATTCACACAGTAGTCATTGAAAGACAAAAACGGCACCAAAGTTCTCAAAACTGTCGCACTTAAGGGTGTATTTCACCAGTGAGGTATCACTGTATGATAGCAGACATCACTTGGGTTGCAGTAAAACTAGCTTTGAAAACAACATCAGTAAAAAAAAATCAAAATCCCGGCAGTCTGTAAGAAGAGGTGAGTATATCCAATGTTTAATACAAATGGCAATAAAGTCTGTGTCTCCATTCATTTCCCTTGAGCTATTTGTCTTGCAATCCTCCATCCCATAGCAAGAACACAGTTCATCACAGTGGATTCACATTCATCAACATGCCTCAAAGTGTGACCACAGAGGAATTTAACAAGCTATTTGATTGAAATTCATTACGGGATATCCATGTCTCCATTGGAGGCATGGGAGAGGCGTTTCTCCTCTTCACACCCTAAACTCTTGTTAACATTTTCCTTGCTCTCCTGTCCCTGAGATCGCTTTCTGAGATGTAGTCCAGGGTCTTGCTGTGTGGGGATCTGAAAGGTGGAGAGGGACCCAATCAAGGATGGTCTTTTATCTATAAGCATCAAAAAAGACAAATAGAAATAAAATCAAGTCAGGCCCTGATGAACACGAGAAATCATAGGTTATCACATTAAAATCTGAATTATGGTGCATTGAGATGAGTACTTCAAATGGATAAGAATTGGTCACTGGTGGCAAAATAAATAAATGGATACATAAATAGATAAACAGATAAATAAAGGGAAACCTCAGCTGATAAGTTTACGAAAGGTGGACTGAAGCAAACTTTTAATCTTTTTACCACAATCGAGTGGGAGTAAGGCGTTAGAAAAGTTATAGTGCAGTCCATGAAGACCAAACCACAAGAAGAAGAAGGTCTGTAAGGCTTCAGATGCCTAAAGAAATTTGGTCTGAGTCCTCAAATCCTCAGGGACACAGAGAGTCTGCAGACAGGCTGCTTCAACACCTGATACAGCAGCTGCACCAGCAAGGACTGCAAGGCCCTCAATAGGGTTGTACGCACAGCCCAGTACATCACTAGATGTGACCGGGCCGATCTGTAGGAGCTGTACACCCAGCGGTGTCTCAGGATGTCCTTGTGGGTCAATTAAGGATTCAGTACATCAACACAATAGCTTACTTCCCCTGCTGCCGTCAAAGAGGAGATACAGAACTCTAGAAATACACTCACAAAGCTTGCTCACAAACACAAGTACAACATTACCATCTTTGCTCTATCTGATTACCACATGTGCAGTATCTTTGACTACTGATCATATATTGATGCATCCATCATTGCTTTGTATACTTGATTGATTGATTTCCACTCTTACCTTTACCTATTGTATACTTTATTCTGCTATACCTATATATGTATGTATATGGACACACACGCCTTTTATCATATATATGTATGTCTAAATCTCTCATGCTTCTGCAACAGAATATCCTAGCTACAAAATATCACATGACTGTACTTGTATAACTGGAATGACAATAGACATCTTGAATCTTGAAAAGGAATTCAAAACAACTAATGGTCAACAAAAAATATAGGCTGTATGGCTAAAGATTTAGTCCCATTAAAGTCTGCAGGATGTTGTATTTGATATGAGTGTGTTGAAATAGAGTAGAAATTCCATGATGGCCAAAAAACAAAAACATCACTAAATTCACAAAAAGTGGATTGAAAGAAAATTTTTATCTATGTCCTATCCCCTTCCAAATATTGGGAGAGAGGGTTCAGGAAAGTTACAATGTAGTCGATGAAAATGGTGCACACTTTGCACACCGTTGAATGCTAATGAAACCACAGCATGGTTTACTGATTTACATGTCAAAGCAACTGCCCAAAATTTCAACCTTTTTGTTAAAAAGTTTTAATCAATAAATCGACAATGTTGACAAAAAAAGGAATGGCCATATCTAAACTCGTCATACTATAGTAATTAGTTCCTCCATTAAACAGAATAAGTCTTAGCATGCAGTTGGGACACATACCCCCTGGCCCGATTGGACGCATCAGTCGGTTCATCTGCACATTCCAGTGCTTGACATTGGTGCTGGCTTGGCGGAGTTTCCTCTGAGCAGCCTATGAGAGAACCAGAACAATTCAGTTAAACTGCAGTTGCTCTCAAACAATTCACCCAACTGTTAGCTTCAGCAGCAATTTAACCCTAATGATGACACTACTACAACTGCCACTACTATTTATACCACCACCACTTAGCTTCATGTATTCATTTATCTCTCTCAAAGTTTTAAGAAAGACTTAGAATTACCAGAGGATGAAAGATAATGCAGCACTGAATGACTAAGTACCACACTTTAGGCTTAAAAGTCCACTCAGTCATTATGGGTTTGCCACCAATAAACCTGAAGTCAAAATGACAACTGATGTTTTTACTTTATTAGCCCCACTCATGAAATTAAGGATGCCTAATGTTGTTAAAAAACAATATTTTTTTAATCTACAGCACAATGAAAATATTTTTACAACATAAGTTAAGAGCAATGTTGAAGGGGGCCGTGGTAGTTGAGTGGTAGGCCAAGGGCTTCAGGAGCTGATGAGCCAGATGCTACGGGTTCAAACCCGCAGATGAGATTTACTGAGATTTACTGTCAGATGAGATTTACTGATTTACTGAGATTTACTGTCAGATGAGATTTACTGTCAGATGAGATTTACTATGCTAAGGCTGCAACAACACTGTGTGATCAATTAAGCCTGACTACAGTCCTGACAATAGGAGCCACCTATGGAACTCATAAATGTGAGGCCAGTTCCCAGAAGTGCTGCTATCAGTTATCAGCAGAGAAGAGCTTATCCATTTGTAAGAATATTTTGTATGTATGGGTGACATGGCTCAGTGGGTAGAGCAGTTGCCTGGCAATCGGAGGGTTGCAGGTTCAATCCCCGGTCCTGCAGAGACGCGTGTCGAGGTGTCCTTGAGCAAGTCACTGTTCCCCTAACTGCTCTGCCCTGTGATAGACTGGCGACCTATACAGTGTGTACCCCGCCTTTTGCCCAATGAGAACGGAGATAGGCTCCAGTTCCCCTGTGACCCGATTTCGGATAAGCGGTTGACGATGGATGGATGGAAGGAATATGTTGTAGTCCGTGCTTAGTTATGAAATGTGAGTTGTTTTTTTGTTGTTTTTCTTGCTCTTACCACCACATCCTGGTCAACTCTGTACCGGTTGGCACGGACCTCCTCCAACTGTCTCTGGGCCTCCTCCAAGGCCCGGGACTTGTTCTCCATCTCCTGCTTCAGCTCCTGCTTCTCCCGCTGGGTCTTCAGAATGTATTCCTCTTGCTCCTCCTGAAGGGCCATCAGGGCCTTCATTTTATCCTCCTCCTCGGCTAGTAACCTGGACACAAATAAAAACACATTTGGATTTTATTATAATGACAGTGTAGATTACTTTCAATTTAATCTAAAATGTAGTTTTTACTTGGTGATGGTGGTGTAAGATAGTCAAATTAAAATCCAACTTTTGAAAAATGGTTGTTGAGCTCAGAGCCACTCAAGCTTTATTTTACTAGCACCCACTGACATGAGCTTAAAAACTGTGAGGACAGATCTGACTGATTACAGCTCTTGACAGGTTCCTCTGTAAAGCAGCTGTACTTCCTCAGGAACTAAAGACTTGACCCTTTTGTATCACCAAACGATCTGCCTTAAAACACACCAGACCACATAACCGTGTCTGCTGTCTATCAAAAGAAACATCTATTGATTACACGTCTTGACGTATGCTCAATAATACAGGTATGGGAATCACAAAGAGAGGTGAATCGGTTCAACTGGAACATGTGTAGAGAAACGTGTGTTCCTGATAATGAAGCAGTGGAGATAGTCTGTATCAAATTATAGGATGACTCCACTCAGCAACAGGAAGACCCTTAACGCTGAGCAAGTGTCTGATCATGAAGCTGTGTCTTCAGTCCACATACTTCACCTACAGGGGGCAGCACCACAGCAGAAGCATGGGTGTGCTATGGGTTGCTATGGGTTGAGTAAGCATCAAGACATATGGGTTCCCCAGTTTCACCTATGGCCAACTTCTACATAGAGGAAGTAGCCACCTAGCAATTAGTTCTGATTTGTGGATGACATCCGAGTTGACAGAACATCTCAGGAAATGTCCCTTTTCACCAACCACATTCACACTCCGTGGACAACCACATCAAGTTTACCGGGAAGGATGTGAAAAATAATATTTGCATTCTTAAAGAGTGAAATTATAATAGGTGATGGGGGACATTTGATTGTTGATGTTTACCATAAACCAACATAACACAGAAAACCTTCATCCATCCATGTCGACAGCCATCAACAGGCCAGTGGCCAGTCTTTCAAAGAAGAGGATGTACACGTCCTTCTTATGGAGGAACACAGGTTTGAACAGGGAGTCAAAGAGGCCATCTATGTGAAGAGGTTATGACCATCCCTGAACTGAGGGAGGGCAGAAGAGTACATCTGTCACCATCTTACAATGCTGTGATTGCAACTATTCCCCAATCTTTGGTGAATTGTTCTCATTACCATTAAAACACACCAGCCGATGGCCAATTTGCATATGAAACCATCGTTTTAATGTTATGCTAATGTATTGTTTTAAATGGTGGGGATCCCTGAAGTCAAGAAATCACTTGGAAATCACTTGGATGAATGATGAAATGTTTCTCCAACTAAACGTTTCCAGATTACACTGAAAGGTGGTTTGAGATGCACTGTGGCGTCAAGTTGTTTTTTTTAAACCTTATTCAAGCCTTTCATTTATAAAGAGCTTGTTTTGGAACATACAGAACAGTCACACAAAATAAATCAGTTGCATAAAGTAAAGGCTGAAGGCCAATCTTGTTGTTATATGATACAAAGATAGTAGACAGAATATAATGAATAAATGTGGCCTTTTTCCATTCAGAGTTACGTTCAGGAGTATGTGAGGGGTGAAGGGTTAATGTAAAACCGTAATGTAGTCTATGGATGGTTTCCAAATGATCCCAAACTTATAAGAGCCACACATTGTGAATCTCAATCTCTCAATTTTGAGATGTTGGATCCCCTTCCTTCAGCCACTGAGTCGTGCATGACAGATGTGGAGCCATTCTGTTTCCAAATATCGAAAGAGCTCTCCATGACAGACGAGGAGAAGAGGTGATTAGGAAAAAACGATAAGCAGAGAGCCTTTTTTGCCATCCTAAAGTTTTTTTCTAATATTAGACCATCTTTCCAAAGATTGTGCTGCAGTGGTATAGTTCATAACATACTGTAATGATAACGGCACCGGAGAAACAAGAGGGCAGTCAGGGATTACAGATAGTATGAATTGGGTTCCATTTGCACCCAAATTGGATTTTCAGCATGTTGATCAGACTGAGCCCACAGCGGGGAAGTTACATGCCCAGTAGTAAAACTGGAAGTTTGGTACTCTCATTCCCTCATCTGTTTTCAACCTTTGCAAATAAGCTTTCCTTATTCTAGTTCTCTTCTTGTTACAAATAAGGCTTCTCTCTTTGACAAGCTTGACTTATATCCAGAAATCTCACTCTAGTCCTCCATTGTGAAGGAAGCAGGCATTGATTTGTGATGAAAAGCTAACTATAGTAGATTCAAGGCAAGGTCAGAAATAACAATTTCTTCAAAATCACAATAATTTACATGCAGCAAAAGTTTTTAGTCCAAAAGAAAATAACTAATCTGTGAATATGATTGGTGGATGTGGGAGAGGAAAGAAAAGCAACAAGTGGAGGAATTGTTTTTATCCACCAGGGATTGACAATCCCTTATTCCTTTGGAAAATATTCCACACTCCCTGCTGACCTGGAAATAGTTGAATGGATTAGGAGGATCTTCTGGGTTTAAGACAGAATGGAGGTCTTCCTCAATAATTAAACAATGACTATTCAGTTTTGGAATTTAAGACCATAACAAGGAGAAAATTTGATCATCATCATAACTTGGAGTGTATATACAAATGAGATAAATTGGGATATTGTATAGCTTCCTCACTACAACTACACACCTACCTTGGCTATCAGAAAAAGATTGAAAACAAACACAAGGAGCACCCTTGCTTATTAGAATTGCTCCCCCTCTAGATTTAAGCTGGAAATGGGAGTAGCCCATGCTTAGTCCAGAGGGCCTTGGTGTTGTTTTCTCAGGTTGATCTCTTGTAGAAATACTATGTCTGCTTTTAAATTTTTTAGATTGTGCAAAACTTTGCCTAATTTTAAAACCCCACTCATGCCCTTTTCATTCAAAGTAATACATTGAACCCAACTTTCCTAAATGTATAAAAATGTGCTACCACACATTTCTGATAATCGCACATAGCCACATCACAAAGCATGTCAATAAAGCTGCAACTTCGATAACCCCAAAGGAAAACCACTGGTGAAACGAAACTATAACCGACCCACCCTTTTACCTTTGTCGAACTGAAAAGTCAAAGATACCCATGGTTGAATCAAATCTAATGTGGTGCTAGAGCACAGTTCTACTGAGCAATTCAACTTAAATGTTCTAGATTTAGCATATCACATATCACAAGCCACCACTGCCAAACAACACAAAGAAAAAAAACAAGAAAAAGGAAATGATCTATCTTGGGAGGGGAGCATCTTAACCTGATAAAACTCCCCTGCTGCTTGTGGGGAGTCAAAAGGGTGCAGAACACCGTATAGGTTGACTGCTGGGACTGCAGGGTACCGGAGGCTGTATTTGAGCTCAGCTTCCTGGAGCTTTTCCTTTAGAGTTTTGAAAGTAGCTTAAAGTAGAGCTTGCTTATCTCCACTGCCAGATCAGGGTAGATGTGAATCTGTTTGCCTTGATAGATGAGGGGGCCTTTACCTTTAGTGAGGCCATCAATTCGGTTTTTGTGTGAAAATAATGAAGCCAGGCAATTATGGGTATTGGCCTGGCTCCAATTTTAGGTTTTAGCATAAGCAATTGGTGGGCGTGGTCAATCACTACCTGGGGTGGGGGATATTCAGCACCCAAAATCTTTGAAATAAGATCCGGAATTAATTTAATGGGACATGAGCCCTCCGCTCCCTTCAGGATGCTAGTAAACCTCAAGTTTTGTCACCGGCTTCTGCTTTTGAGATCAAAACATTTGTGCATTAGCCACTTCAGCTCTTTAGGTTAGTTTTAGTTTCTGCTTCAGTTTTTGTACATGGTCCAGAGCATCTGTGAGACTCTGCGCCATGCTGGCTTGTTCATTTTTACTTAAGCATAGCCCTGTCATAGTCTGTCTTTATGCTCTCCCATTTCATGGCGTAAGTCATGAAAACTCTTTACTGTGTTCAAGCTTGTGGCCTCCAGTTCTTGCCTCAAGTCCATGGGAAGAGAGGAAATCTCTGTCCTGATGTATATTAAGCTACCCACAGGGGAGAGTTCCGGTTCCTCATGAAGAAGTTCTACTATTAGCTAGCTACCGTTAGCTATCCTGTTTAACATGTTAGCTGTTGTTTTCATGCTCATTGTTTTTTCTTTACTTCAGTTTTTTCTGACTATCAGTGTTTTGTTTCCAAGCAAAGTTATATTGAAAATAGATTTTAAAACTTTAAAACACCAAAATAATTTAGATAAGGCTGCATAAATGCGTATAATAAGTTAGAAGAAACAGGAACTCTTATGTTCTACATCTACTCAGTAGGTGGAAGGCCAGCTTCAAGTTTTCTACATGGAAGTATTACTGCTTCAACCAGCCACATGTATTTTCCCATGACATTTTATTCCCAGATAAAATAGGTACAAACAAGTTATTTTTCAGAAGGATCTTCTTATCATATGGGAAAGGCTTGAATTTCTTTCCACCAACCAGAGATAAGTTCTGATAACAGGTATTAATACATCAGATAAAATGCCGTGTATAAATCTGGGGACTATGAATTCTTACCCAGCTTGAGCATAGCGGAAGGACTCCTCATCCAACCTGGCCTTGATCTCCAGCTGTAGCGCCTCCTCCAGGCGCTTCTGCATCTCTTCCAGCTCCTGAATCCTCCTCCTCTGCCTCTCTGCCTCCTCCTCCTTCAAAGCCATCTCTGCCTGCATACTGGCCCGGGCCTTGAGAAACAGAGCATGTTGTATCACAATATCAGCTGATCCATCCCAAATCTGCAGGATATGACTGTGTTCTATGTCGTTCCCAACACTCTGACAGAGTTTCTAAGAAGTGACATTGCCTTCTTGGTAAGGTGGATCCAGCAACTTTATCGTCATTGTGCAAGCACAACGACGATAAAGTTGTGTCAGACAGAGAGAAGATGAGAAATGTAAAATATCCGCAATGAAAAAAAAGAGTCCAAACAATAAATATAAATAAAGTAAAAAGTAAATAGAATAGATATATAGTTAGCAACGAACAATCCTCTACTCTTCTGTCAACCACTTCACTTTCAACCTCTCACCTCTCACCTCCACCTCTCCTTTCCTGTCAAGGTTCCTGTCATTGACAGTGTTTTACAATCATTTTCATCTTCCCCATCTTGCATCTACTTCACCATTTCAACCCCTTCCCTCCGTTTCCCCTCACCTCCTCTGCCTCCTGGAGCTGGATCTCCAGGGCCTGCCTCCTTTCATCATGCTGCTGGCGCTTCCTCTCCTGCTCCAGGAGGGTCTGAGTCTGCTTCTGCGCCTCCTTCAGGAGCTCCAGCTCAGCCAGTTTTCGCTCCCGTTCTTCCTGCAGGGCTCGTAGCCTCTCCAGCTCTTCTTCCTTAGCTTGACTCCTCTTTTCCCGCTGCTCTCGCTGCTCCCGTCTTTTCAGCTTTAAGCTCTTATGGAGTGATGACTTCCCCTCCACATGCAGCCTGATGGCTGTTTGGATGGCTAGTGTTGAAATAGAGAGAGAGGGGGGGTTAATGTGACCTGACATAAAGGATTTGACTTCTAAGATTGTCCGTTTTGAACAAAAAGTACCCATAAAATGATCAAAATCAGTTGAAATATAACAATTTTTGAGTGGTTGAAGAAGATTAAAGGAATCCCTCATGGAAACCCCACCCTCCAACCTGTGGTCCATTCTTTTCTTTGCTTGGTGTCGGAGGCACTCATTTCATAGGTCTTTGTGAAGGTTTTTAGACAGAACATGCATCTCTTCCCATCTCGGTCCGGTAGCACCTGAGGAGGAGAAGCAGGCAAACCCATTGGAAAGATTAATACTTTTTGCACAGAAACACAACAACTGAATTCATTCACATTGCTATTAACTAAATATATTTACTGTGAGTATTTATTTGTACCATCATGCAAAAGCATCTTGGATAATATGTTTATATGATACTAAGTCTAGGGATAGTTTTATTTGTTTTATTTTCTAATTCTTTTATCAGTCAAACAAGGGGAAATTAGCAATTCTATGTATTTAACCCATCCTATTGTATGAGAGCAGGGAACAGCCACCATTTGGCGCTCGGGGAGCAATTAGGGGCTAGGTATCTTGCTCAAGGACACTTTGACATGCTTTCTGCAGAACCGCCATTGACCTGCAACCTTCCTATCACCAGATAATCGCTCTACCCACTGAAGTATGCCACCCCGTATGTGTCATGATTAGTGCCTAGTCCCCACATTGTAAGGGGGGGGCATGGACATAGATGGAGTAGGGGGATTCCCGTGATAGGTTCAAACCCGCTGCCTCTTGTTCATCAGTTCCCAAGGCATGTGCTCTACCCCTGAGCTTCCACAACCCCCTTACAGACACATAGAGAAGTAGTTATTTGATTTACTATAAACTAATTAATTCTTTGAAAAGGCAGTCCGAGCAGCTGCAGGGGTTGGCCTTTTTTTCTGTGTACCTTTGACCTGAATGTTTTAAAGACTAAAGATGCCTACCTCCACACAGCAGTTTCCATCTAGAACTATGTTGCCTTGACAGTCTTTGCGGTCTTCCCCGGTAAAGTAGGCCAGGTGGCTTGGTCTTAGGGTGAACCACCGTTCTTTCCAGTTCCTCCTCAGCTGGCCCTTTTTCCACAGGTAGCCCTGGACACACATCCCCGAAACACATGTTACTGACACCACACATGGACCCAAAGGGATGAGATCACAGACTGTTAGAGGTAGGGAGGATTTTATAAAGGCTCCTACCTCTTTGAGGACATCACCAACTATTTCCCTGTAAACTTCCTCAATAGCCATGCTGAAAATCCCTCTGTCTATTCCCCTGGTTAACTTCCCTGAGTTCATCATCTCCAGGAATGCCCAAACGGTGAAGCCACTCTGCTGCACAGCATCTTGGGAGATGAAGTCATCTAATTCAACACAGTTAAGCTCGATGCTCATGGCCACGCATATCTTTTTCAGCAGATACTCCACCTGAAGAGAGATGGGGATGGGTTGTTGGTTACATTCATTTTTTCAAGCATTTAGGGGAGAAATCATCACCATAATTTGTCACTCGCTCCATCAAGTGCCAACACGGAGGCTGAGAGAACATCAGCTTTTAGTTTTTAAGTATAGCATGTGTGGTACTTTCCCTTTAAAGTTAGTGCTTAATGTGGCAGCTTCCGCTAGCAGCAGCAAAGAAGAAGAAGAAGAAAAAAAAGCAACATAACAGGAAACCAGAATGCTTGGTGCAAGGGAAGCAGACCTGCGCTGCTGTGTGCATAAAACATGGTGCTCCATAGTGGCAGAAAAGGCTTCAGTTTATATTTGCATGGTAAATAATCCAATCATCTTCAGGTTACATACTAGGGATAATCTGCTCCAATCTGTATCAAATCAAATCAGTGACACATGTTGTCTGACACTTTGCCCTGACAACCATCCTTACAGCATCAGATTATTGAAATCCAGATATTCCTTTAATGTTCCCACAGGGGGGAAATTCAAGTAATTTTAAAGAGTGCTGCCATGTGAGCTACGTGGGGGCAGTATAAGACACTATTTCAAGGTTTGCACATGATCACACTTTTTTTCATCTCAAAACATTTCCTGGATCCAACGAGTAATCACCCATTCTTTAGATATCTGTAGCGTGATGGGATTTTTGATGTTAAATGTCATGGCCTACAGTCAGTGGATTACAGATTGGAGTTTTCCACTCATCACTTTGAATGAATATAAAATGAACCCACCTCCTCCGGGACCATGACCAAAGGGTATTTGTCCTCAGACAGAAAATTGAAGAGACACCAAAGTCGAAAAGCATCTTTCTCCGGCAGGATGCTGCTGCTGTTCTTGTCTGGACGGTAATTTTTCTTTGCTGTTAGAGTCCAACAGAGCTCATCCACATCCTCCTTCTTAAAGCAGCCCTCTTCCACCTGGACACACGAGTCACGAGTTAGCACCTTGTAAGACTTTGCCTACTTTATAGATGCTGTGCTCCACACCGCCATGTTGCATCCTAAGTGTTTCATATGAGCCTACTGAGTGAAATGTCTCAAGCAGACTTATCCAGCAAATAAAACAGACTCTGATTCTTGATTTCTGACATCGACGAATATAAATGATGTAATGGTGGTACTATTTGAATCTGAGAGGGGGTTTACATTCATCACCTTGTCCAGGATGTACTTCGTGAGGTAGGGCATGTAGCCCTGGCTTGACACGGGTCCATCGTCATCATCCCTGAAGTGCTCCTCTAAAGCAACCGGGTCATGCGGGATACACAGAACTGTGCATAGATTGTGAGATAGTACCTGAGAAAACAACCAAGCCACGCAAACACAGGCAGAGTATTTTAAAAGTCTGTTAAATAAAAAGCAATGCTCGTATGAAAAGCTAACGTGGCTGTTTGAAGGACAGCTCCAGTACCTGATCAGGTTTGTTGCCCGGGATGGACCTGTTTTCTACAGAAGACACATTTGTTAAGAAATAGACCCGACCCGCTGATTTGGGGAACTGAAACTTAAAGACCAGTCGGTTGTGATATCACAATTTTCGGCGACATGAGACTTGGCATTTGCTATGGCTAAAAGCCAACATGGTGCGTTTTTTTTCTAGGAGGACATGTCCGCCATTTTAACTTGTGGCATTTCAAGGGGGACTTGAGGTTTCAAAGTGGTCCTGCACAGCCCGACGATCGACTAAGTCATTAAGAACCGCTTTATTCAAATGAGATGAGATTCAAGCCACCACAGCAGCCAGTCTTTAACATCATGAATGTGGACCCTGTAGGTTTAACTGATGCGATTTACGATACAGCCTTCGAGTTTTGAAACATGACCACATCCTGTGCCTGTCACCTCTGACATATCTGACAACTTCAAGTGGGTTGCGTTGCAGAACTCGTAGGAGTGTGTTTGTAGAAGGTGCTTAGTGGGCCAGCTCAGATCTCACAGCCTGGCTGCATGAGAGGGATAAGCCGAGTCATGAGGTTCTGTTGTCAAAGACTGCCGGGACACGGAGGTGGCCGGACTTCAAGTCTAACCCAGACCAAACACAAGTGACATAACGATTAGATCAACTACCAACACTGGCTCCTTTGAAAACCAGCAACCTAAGGGCCCGAGTGAGATACACAATCAGACATGCTTCTTTTTGTCTGAGGCTCCCTGTTTTAACAATGTCCCTTTGATTTACATGACCCGGTGCTGAACATACTGTGTTCTGCAGGCGGGTCGGGTCCGGTGTCAGAGTGACACCGGCACTATAACTTGTTGTGGGCCGTGCTAGTCAGAACTGAAGAGATGAGGGCTCCTATTCATATACAGACTGAGAACAGACTGTCCTCTTGCTGGACACAGCTGCATATTGTTTGCTGTTTTCCATCAAGGGCATTTTATACAACACAGAAAGTAAAATCAGCAAATTCCCACTTCAAAAGCATGAAGGGCATAAAACTATAACTATTGATACACTCAAGAGATTTGTATAAGTGGTTCATTTTATGTGTCATGATAAGTCCCCATGTTGTGGGGATGTACAGGTTTGGAAGGAGCCCGGGGGATTGAGCCTACGGTGGGTTTGAACTCACATGCACTCTACCACTATCATATCTATCCATCCATCCATCCATCTATCTATGTATCCATCCATCCATCTATCTATCCATCTATCTATCCATACATCCATCTATCTATGTATCCATCCATCCATCCATCTATCTATCCATCCATCCATCTATCTATGTATCCATCCATCCATCCATCCATCTATCTATCTATTTATCTATCTATCTATCTATCTATCTATCTATCTATCTATCTATCTATCTATCTATCTATCTATCTATCTATCTATCTATCTATCTATCTATTTATTTATTTATGTATTTATTTTATT
>OMLC01031153.1:1178-16678 GCA_900302585.1 Regalecus glesne
AGAGACGGTAGGGTCCAGGGTGGAGGGAACAAATAAGTTGTGGAAACTGTGGAGTGGGGCTTTTAGAGGGAGAGAGCCACCTCTGTTAAGCTTTTAAATAAGTGGAGGGCCTCATTCCTCTGGAGAAGGAGGTCAGAATTAGCATCCAGCACACTGGAGCTCCAGCACCTCACACCAGACTGCTTTAATTCACTTAGAGAGAGAGAGAGAGAGAGAGAGAGAGAGAGAGAGAGAGAGAGAGAGAGAGAGAGAGCTGGGCTTTGCTCAGCCAACCGGGCATATTCCACAGCCAGGCCAGAAAAGAAAATGCCCATTCACTCTCAAATTAGCTGTCTGTATAGCCACCTTCAAAGGAGCCTTCTCGCTTCCTAATCTTCTCCGACTAAATGAAAACACACACACACACACACACACACACACACACACACACAGGCTGTGTTTCATGAAAGCCTGTGTGCAGCAAACCAGAGCCAATGATCACGGAGTGCAGCAGCTAATCGAAGCATGATTGGCATAAGGTTGGCCACATAAGGCGATTACCCAGCTGTGCGGCATCCCTCGTGGAGTATGCCAGCGTGTAATTTATGAATGCTGACTGTGGTTAATTTGGCCAATTTCAAGGGCACAATAGCCCATCAGCTATATTATGTAGATGGCCCCCAGACTAACACAAGCCAACAGAGTGCGGATGGGAGAGGTCGGTGAGAAATACTACACCAACTCAAATACTGCGTTGAACAACTGTGTATTTTGGCCCTCGATTACAAAAAGGGTCAAAGACAGACAACGCGTCTTCAAAGTGAGGGCCCTGGTTTCGAAACGAGAAAGCGATTCATCTGGTCAAGACCAGCTGGCTCAGAGATGCCTGACAGGCGCCCGGCTGCTCATGTCTCCTGCCAACAATGACAAAAGGGATCAGTTTTGAATTTCTGCATAATCAATGCTGATGTAGAGCCGATGCCAAAAATGTTGATATTTCTATCAGATGACACATTCTGTCTATTCCATTCTGTCTGTTCATCGGCGCCAGCCTGCCCTCCATTCAAGACTCGTACATCTCCAAAGTCAGGCAACATCACAGTGACCCATCACTTCCTCCCCACAACCTGTTCCAACTCCTCCCCTCTGGCAAGCACTGCACACCGAAACATCTTCTTTCCCCATGCTGGGATTCAAATGAATGCTTAACACTGTCAAGTTCCAACCACATATCTTATCTATACACTGGTATGATCTGTCATGTCCATCTACCTCAGGCACGTGTACAAGTAACCTGCTAACCTCCATCATCAGCCACTTATCTGACGTTGGATCACAGGGGAACTGGAGCACATCTCAGTTCTCATTGAGCGAGAGACGGGGACACACCCTGGAACAGTGTCTTGCTCAAGGACACTCCAATAAGCTTCTCTGCAGGTAGAGGGATCGAACCTACAACCTTCATATTCCCAGAAGACCACCCTGCCCAATGAGCCATGCCCCCCCCACCTAACCTTCAATAACTCTGACATATTCTCTGCACTATTGTGGTGTATCACCTCTTTTTATTTATATATATATATATAAATAAAACCCTTGCATCATAGATCTGAGGATTGTTGTGTTGTTGGTCGATGTGAAGCACCTGTGAGAGCCACGAAATCAAAGTCAAATCCATGTAGAGAAAACCCACATGGACAATAAACCGATTCTGATTCTATGCAATGAGTTTGGAATGAAACCCATTTGATAGCCAATGAGGAACAGAAGAACAATGCATTGTTACCTCATTTAAAAAAAACACAAATCCCCTGCATATGAGGATTATCTGAAATGTAACAACAATTCGAAGTGGGCCTAAACACCTGTGACATCACAGATTGTCTCGCCATTAGAAAAAGCAGATGGAAATAGGATTTATAATCGACTTGACCCGATTAGGAACAGAATAAAACCATATGTCCCTTCTGTAATGTGAGTGATATAATGGTGATACTTTGCAAAGTAATACCGTTGTTCTCATGGTGATACTATCATCCATAGCAGCTGTAGCAGGGGTGGTATGGTGGTCTCGTTGTTAGGCACTGTTGCCTAACAACAAGAAAGTCCTGGGTTTGAATCCCCATCCCCGGTCCTTTCCGTGTGGAGTTTGTATGTTCTCCCCATGCCCGTGTAGGTTTCCTCTGGGTGCTTTAGCCCCCCCAACTCAAAAAGGGCTGCATGTTAGGGTTAATACGCCTGCCTGTGCCCCTGAGCAAGGCAATATGAAATAGAACTGGGGTTGGTCCCTGGATGCTGCTCACAAACACACACACGATAGGATGGGTTAAACGCAGAGAACAAAGTTTATCCTTTCTGCAGTGAGAAATGAATAAAGTGTCTTCTTCTGGTCCATAGCTCTCAAAATAAGAATAAACATACATCGGGTATCATTGTTTTGTGATTTTTCTTAAAAACGAGCCTTCAATTTCCTTTTGGCATACTTTCCTATCCGTCTCTTGGTACTTGTTTAAAAGAAACGTACTGTACACAAAAACAAGCCTTCAGATAAACAGTGGCAAGGCCACAACATAGCTCATGACCTTTTCTTAAGTTTGATTAGTCACAAAAAAAGACCTCTTTTTTTGATTTCCATACCTGGATTATTGAGTATGCATCAAGACATAAATTTGATTAGGTTTTTTTTTATTGTCCTTTAAGGTTCTGACGTCAACAAGTCACGGTAAGAACAGCAATGATCAGCTCAGTGCTAACTTAAGCTAAAAAGAAAATGGGGAACAGTCCATCTATCGTCATAGGTGAGCCAACAGCCATGACGTGCCATCGTCGAGGTATTTACCCAAAGCTTTCTGCTCATGCCATTTGTCCCCTTTATCATCTCTGGTCTTTCGCCAACCTCTGGTAATAAATCGCAGCGCCGTAAACGTCTGCTTGAAATACCTTTGCTCTGTGGCTACACGTCTGAGAGACAAGGGCCGCACCTCGACTGGAGAAACCGAACCATACAGTGCTTTACTCATACATATGTTCCCAATCACTTCCACAGACATGAAGTACGATACGACATGAGGCCCTTTCCCAGGAAACAAACGGTATTCCCATAACGGATGAGGTTAAATCCAACGTTATCTTTCAATAAAGCCCAAGCCGGAAAAATAATAAAAAAGTTTGGTCTGTCGCACCGACGACACTACAATGGATGACAAATGTACCCAAACATCGAATCACCTCTTTTCAAAACACTGAAACTGGACACGTAAAACCGATCCCTTCACTTTAGATAGTGCATGATGAACTACTACTACTTGCCTCTCATAAATTAGTGTTAACGTGAACAATATGGTATTTTCAAGGTTGAGTTGGTTAATACGATTCTGAAAACGTGATGTATTTTCAAACGTTAGATTTGTTTTTTCTAGGTTTGTGGCAATCATTAACTACAGTTCAGCGTGAAACCACATGCTTACTTACCGCGGGTCACAGAGGTCGTGTCCACAAACGAAAACAATGGCGTCTGTCAGGCAGGTCGGGAGAGGGGGGGCACAGGTGATGGCCTGGTTGTGTTTGCTCCTCTCCCAAACCTCAAACACCGTGTCAGAGGGAGATCTGGGTGCAGTAATAACGACTGTATAGGTTCAGCTAGCAGGTCACTGAAGCCACGGGTATCCAGTTCAGTTGGATGCTTGTTTTGTCCGTCCATTGGCTTATTTTGGAGGTGAACGTTGCGTGTGTGTTTCCCAAGCTACTTTCGCACACTACTGGACCCATCTGCCTGAAACTTTCTTTTGTATAGCCAGGAGGCTGAGTGGTCGTCTGGTAATTGGAAGATTGGTGGTTCGATCCCCGGTTCCTTAGGAAAGCGGTCGAGGGGTCCTTGAGACACTGGGAATATAATTGAGGGAGCCCTGCGATTAAATTACAATCTGTCCACGCTGTTGAGTGCATGATTGAGCAGTGATCCTCATTTTACCACCTCTTCCGCTGGGTTTTCGTTCTAATGAGCACTTAGCTACGCTCACCTGTTGCCTATTGGATGGCTGCAATAACAATCTCGACAGGTGAATGTAATTAACAACCTGATGGAACAGACAACCATTAACAGTATATGTGAATGTACTCAGGCTGATATTTCCGAATAAACCTATCCAGTTGATTAACCGATTAACCTTTTTTGTAAGCAGTGTAGGCTGTACATGAGGGCCATGTTGAGAACGACTCTCCGCAGCTGGTGGAACCCGGATGTGGGAGGAGCCCAAGTGGTGGTTCATCACAAAAAGGATGAATCAGTTCAACCGGAAGAAGTTGATTCAGAAACGCTTCGTCAGTCAAACGGGTGACACCCTCAGTCTGAATAAACTTCTATAATGGCAGGACGAACACTGTTTTTTTCTTTGCTTCTGAGTGTATTTGTTAATAATCTCAAAGACTACAGGCCCTGTAAGCCTAATATCTTTTTACACGGTTATAAGAGTGGTTAATGACCTATAAGAGGTCAAGGACCTCTCATAGTTGCAGTGATTCAAAACCTTTGAAAACCCAATTTTATAGTTTTACACAATTGAACGCAAACCCCTAAGCCTGTTTAGTCCAATCCAAGCAGGTGTGACATGCCTGGTAGTAATGTGCACTTGACCGAGTCCACTCTTCTAGTCTTTTATAGTTTAACAAAAATACAAAATATCACCATTGGAATTACCGATGGGAATTGTGAGGCACAGAAGGAAATTAGTGAGGTCCACATATGCTTATCAAACCCTCAGTGAGTTCGCTTTGCATTTTCCAGTCTAGCACAATACGTAAAATAAAACATGAAATGTAATCTAGGGAATATAAAGAGCTAACTTTCAAATACAATCAATGACCCTCATGCTTGGCAAAACTTCAAAAATGTAATTTCCTGACTTCCCCTGCATATGGTAGGCCTTGTGTATATGCTGTCATTACGGAAAGTACTGGTATTTCAGGCTCAGGATATGGGACTCTCAAATTACTTTGCCTATGTGGATAATACAGATAGGGGGGGACACTTCTCAAACAAACTGGAGGCCTCATGAAACAATTACTTTTCACTCCAATGTGACATCCGGTATGTTTATAAAGAAAATGAACCCACTGAATAATATCGGATACAGAGGAGACTATTATCAATCAACATAATGCAATAGCTACCACGCAGACTTTGGACAATGATAAGCATCTTGGGCATGTGCACCCACTGGGTTGAGTGAGGGGCTCGGAGCAACGGGAAACACAGTGACTCCATGGTTGAGTGGTACAGAGTAGATTCAGTGGTTTGGTTATGGGAGCCATTATCAACAGGGGCGCTTGCATTCAACCCACACACACACAATTATCAATTACAGTAACAACTCTTGTCAAATTCTCTTGCAGCCAGATAAGTATGGGACAATTTCCCTCCTTCAATTCCCACTGGGCCTGATTGTTGCAGCTCCCCGAACCTTACATAGCAGCCCATTTGTAAATCTAATTTCCTTGAAAATGGTTTTCAGCCTGCTTTGAAATAAATGGAAACTCGTGAAAAATTGTGAGTGAGCAGACATAGGCAAAGGAGCATGTGTGTGGAGGTATGAGAGAGACAGGAAGGGAGGGGGGGTGATGGAATAAAACCAATAGTAGGACTAAAGTACAATCATCTTTGTTTCTCCTGTGTTTGAGTGTCCACCCAAGAACTGTACAAATGTACGCTGGTCTGGAGAGACAGAAAAAAGCAGTAGGAGTTTAAATCTACTGATACAAAAGAAAACTGCAGGGAATTTGTCTTCACCATTATAATCCTGGACCTCATTTTCATGCATCAACAAAAACAAAAACAAAGAATGAACTTGACCTCTTCCTCTTCACATCACAGGGTTTGGGGTTAGTCAGGTATGGCCTGGTTTTACATATTTAGAATACAGTGCGGAGAACCGGTTATACGGGAACATGCTGGGAATCTGGGTTACTTGACTTGACAGCCTGCATCAATAACCATTCTAATCCTCTGTAGTCACTTCTTCACCCGACCACACTTCATTAGCGGTGCTGCTACAAGAGTCCCGTGATGGCTTGCGTGTCTTCTGGGGTTCGGTTGGGCGTCTACATTTACATTTGGCAGACACTTTTATCCAAATTTGATCACAAGTCAGCAATTAGCAGGTAGATTTGAGTTTTCAGAGAACATTCCAGAGTAGTATTATAGTCAAGCGTTCATGTCAGGTTCATTTAGTGTCCGTGTGGTGGGAATCAATGCACTCAGGAGTTTTACACTGCCACATATCAGCACACCAGATCTCGAGAGGATGAAATGGACAGGATGGGTAAAAGGGTAAACACTGATAATAATGGTGAGGGCAAATGGACTTGTTCTAATAGAGCACTTTTCTAGTCTAGCAACCACTCTAAAAACTGTTCAATGAATGTCTCACAATTACCAAGGGTACAATAGTTACAGCTGATGCCAATAATAATAATAGATCCTTCACATGAGCTGTAAAGTGCAACTAGGGGCCATTTATATGTTACGTTAAGCCTGAAAGTGGAACGCCTTTTGGCCTTTCTTTAAAGAAGTAAGTCAACACTGTGAGTCTTATTGAGCAAATATGAGCCCCCCCCCCTTAGGAGGCAGTGAGAACATGAACGTGCTGGCTATAATAATGCTTATGGAGGTATTCACGAAACCATCGTTGTGGCATATCAAGTTTTGCAATCCCCGGGCAGCCTTAAAGCTGTTTGCTTGACAGCTTGTTGTAGGAGTGCAGCTGGGGACACAATGGAAAGAGAGGCGGTGTGATATCAAATTTGGTATCCCCAATAGAATGTTCTCATGTACTTCTGTGGCGTCGCGGTCTCTGTTTTCTTTCGTCGTTGTCGCTGGTTTTAGATCACCGACACGTCTTTACAAAGCAGAAGAACGAAAATAAGGCAAATTGCAACTGAAAAAGGGAACGACTGTGCTTCCGGTAGATCATGCTAAGCCTACACTGTTTAAAAAGCTGTGTAGATTATGATCAATAATATCCAGTAAACAATCCACTTGTTGTTTCTCGTTTGCTTACATGAACATTCAACCCCCGCCCATCCATCCATCATCATCATCATCATCATCCAACAACCTGTACAGGTCGCCAGTCCATCACAGGGAAGAGCAGTAATGGGGAACGGTCTCTTGCCCAAGGACACTTCGACACGCTTCTCTGCATGGGCTAGGATCGAACCTGCGACCTTCAGATGAACCACTGAGCCATGCAGCCCAACTCACGCCAACACAAAATCAACACCCCCGTTAACTGGCTGTATGCGCGTTCCCGCGACGCCACACATTTACGACGGCACATTCTGTAAGGGTGTATGAAATCTGACATAACATGAAGCGAGCGACTGGCTCCAGTCTGATGATGGTCCGCCCAACGTTCATCGCCGTCCGCGGTATTCACTTGCCAAATAAGTGATTGCAGTTTCTACCTTGTGACTAAAATGATGTTTGTTGGTCAAAACGACTGGATTTAATTCACGAGGGTCATATTTTAAAGCTCCCAGCTCACCCAGTGCACGTTTTGCTCTTGCTAAAAACTCAAAGCATCTCCTCACTTATAACCGAAAGCCCGTTTCAGCCTCAAAACAACGTATTTTAACCTTTAGATATGACATCTTGTCGATGAGTGAATATGAACACGGAACACGTAAATGTGTAAACTGAGACGGCTTTAAGACAGGCTGCGCGCTGGGAATCACTTTTTTTGCCGGGGGATCACTTTTTGGCACAACACCGGAGCAAGGAGCTCAAAGCCGCGGAAGCGCACAGCAGTGCCTCACAACAGACGCGTGTTTCGAGGAGGAAGAGGAGAGAAGGCGGAGGAGAGAAGGCAGAGGAGAGAAGGCGGAGGAGAGAAGGCGGAGGAGAGAAAGAGAGACGTGAGATCCACCCTGTGACTACTCGGGCCGGAGCAGTGGTAGGGATCCTCTCCGTATTCCCGAGCAGACGTACAGAAGCTATTCAGAGAGCCTCCTGTCCGGTCCACCACGCATGGTAAGCAGGCTACAGTGTTATTCCAGGGTGACTTCATGCTGCTGTGCGTGTCCCACGTTTATTTCACATTACGAGTGATTTAGCGAACTGCCATTAGTAAAGTACTGCTGACAGGGTGCCCAGATGAAGAAATAAGAACGTGAAACCCAAGTATGGCTCTCCCTTTACGCCCTCGTTTGTACAGGTGTAGGAGGGTTGTGATCGTTTTTCATTCTTTTTCATTCATGTTTTCTGTAATCGTACCCTTCCCTGTAGAGTATCTGGTGAGGCAACATATGGATAGTATGGTGTTTACGCATGTTGACGCTTCTTTAGTGAGCTTGTTTGGTGACACCTGGGAGGCACCAGACATGACGAGTCGAGTGGGGTTTAGACACTCAAATACCCCAACTTTAGCTAATACCTCTTCAATAGGTCCAGGTTCATATATTGTATAAGTGTATTGATGCTGTCCCATGACAGTCTGGCTACTTTTATGAGAGGGCAATAGGAGGACAGGGGATTTTTCCAACCCTTTGTTATGCTGTGTGTGTGTGTGTGTGTGTGTGTGTGTGTGTGTGTGTGTGTGTGTGTGTGTTAGGATAGAGGTTTACATCCTCATGCCATGACCTAGGTCTTCTTAGTCAAACTTAGAACAAGTTTCTTTCCAGCTCTGTGTTAACAACCCTTCTTTGGGCCAAAGTGAGACATGTTTTTTTGTTTTTTTCCGCATTACTTTTGCATTGGTAGTGCCCACACCATTTATTTAACAGCCATAAAAGAGACACCTCTGTAATTTAGTGTCTTCAGCTCTAGAAGTGAGTCTGATGTCAAGTCGAATTGCTAGTCTGTGACATTTAAGGCAGGCATCTGAGAACACTATAACCCCAAGCCCGCACAATGCACAGATTTGAGCTAATTTCCCCTGTTGATGTAAATGGTTGAGAAAAAAAACAACCTCACTAATCTCTGTATCTATTTATGTGGACAACTGCTACCTCTGTAAACAAAGACCAAGCGCATGGGAAAGGATGTTAGCATTTCTTACAACTAGCAACCCACCATCTCCCCACCCCAGCCGTCATTACCAAACAACCACAATCTGCAACTCCATCTCTGAACATCCCCACCATCCATTAATATTCTAGTTTGACCCATTAGTATTCTAACCTTACTGATTACACGGGGAGGTCAGATGCCTGCATAGCTCAGCAAACCAGTCTGGTAGCCCTTAGGGGGCTTTGTCTCGCCAGCAGGGAGGGGACGGTTTGTTTTCCACGGGTGATTTCTCAAGTTATTTCCTTCAGAGTCTTTTGTGGGACTGTGTCGTCAGCGTGTCGGAGTTGGCTACTCTAGAATTCTTATTGCTGTGTTTAGGCAAACCTCTGGGCCGAGAGACAATGTTTGTTTGGCTGCTCACCAACCCCCTAGAGGCACATGCCCACCGTGCACACTGCTTTGGATGTGACTCCGTCTCTTTGGCTCTCTGTGTTTTTCTCTTTTGTTCATTTTTATCTTCCCTGTCGTAACTAAATGACAATGCTGTTCATGTTTGTTCAATTTGTCCCTGTCTTTTTCTATCAGTGTCACCAAGTAACAGAGGAAACCATGTGTCTGCATGGCTTCCACTTAGTAGTGCCGGTCAGACATGATATCACCAGTCAGGCCTCAAGTATGAAAGCCAGCCAAGATATATTTAAGGGGTAGTGTAGCTTTAAATGTGATAATGGTTTCGTTTTTTTTTTTAGCAAGGCATGCTTTGCATAAGAGCATGTGTTTAGGGACATGGCTGCCTGTGCACTTCAACAGGGATTCCAAATGTGGAGGTGGGATTGTTCTAATGAATGACTGTGGGTGTGTTTCAGGTCTATAGGAAGAAGTGTCTCATAAGTTGCGTGCATTTATTAGAGTAAGACCAAGCTCCATCCATCCATCCATCCATCCATCATAAACCGCTTATCCAAAGTCAGGTTGCGGAGTCATGCTTGAGCCTATCCCGGTGCTCATTGGGGAAAGGACATGTCGCCAGTCCACTGCAGGGCAGGTGTGGGGGATTAAGGCCGGATGCCCATCCCGACGCCCCACGATGAAGACAAAGTTTAATTATGGATATCGTGTTTTCTGTGAGCAATAATTGTTTGCCGTGCTGGCCCTGAGACACGTTAAGACTGAACGTTGCCCTTCTCTCTTCTTTAAAGAGGGATACGCTCTCTCCTTAAAGAAACAATAAAAAAGGAGGAAACCTTAGAAGAGAAGCCAACCAGAGGCCCAGTCGGCCACGTCTCGTTAATATCTTGCAGCATGACATGACCTCTCTGCTCTTGTGCTTGGAGAGGTTTATGATGTTGTGAAATGAAAGGCTGATACTGTATTCTGGGGACTGCTTTTGTTTACACTCCGTCCTATTGTGCTGAGTCCCGGATGACGGAGTCAATCTCTCATTTAGGTTTTTGGGCGTAAGTGGTTAAAAAAACACAGAAAAAAAAACTGCTTGAAGGGAAATTTCGTGTTATTATGCTGAACTTGGGAAGTGTCCCAGTTCATTCACCGTGGGTGGGTTGAGCTAGATCTAGGAGTTTTTATCAGACCACAGTGATCAGCACATTCCAGGAGCACTGGTTTTTAAGGGCTGGCATAGCTCGGGAGGTCATCTAGTAATAGGAAGATTGGTGGTTCGATCCCTGGTTCCTTCAGAGAGCCTGTCAAAGTGTCCTTGAGCAAGACCTTGAGCCCCTAGCTGCTCAAGTCCTGTGATGGAATGAAGACCTGTCCATGGGGATTTCTCTAACTTTGCCCAGTGAGTGGTGGGATTGGTTCCAGCATGACTGTGACCAGACTTCAAGTAAGCAGTTGTTCATATTCTGATCTTGTTGTGTGCTGTAAATTGTGTCTTATTCTGTGTACACATCATCCATTGCACGGGTGTCTGTCTCGGGAGAGAGACCCCTCCTCTGGTGCTCTCCCTGAGGTTCCTTCCTATTTTTAAAGGGGTTTTTAAGGAAGTTGTTCCTTATCTGATGTGAAAGTCCACTGAGGCAAATTGTGAATTTGTGATAATGGGCTACACAAATAAAACTGACTTGACTTGACTTGGCAATAGATGGCTTTAAGGCTGGGCTAGGACTCCACTCAGGTGTCACAACACACCAGACAAGACCAAGTAAATAAAGTCCATATCTTCATTGCCTATGGCTTCACCTCCATCCATTTTCTATTCTGCCATGCCGCTGAAGTGTCAAGTTGTTTTTACCGGGACTTTTGCCCGTGTATCAGAAGGGGCGTAAACTCTGAGACCATAAAAGAATAAAACCCCTTTACTCCAGCGGTGATAATGCCCTGCTCTGGGGACTCGGCCCCAGGCTCTCCTTTCACATGGATTATTTCTCACATTCGGCTGTCGTGGTGCATGGGCCTAGTGACGCCGACTCCTTCCTAGAATAAGGTTGGTATTCTGACTGTCATGGCCAGTGCTAAGCTATGTGAACAGCTGGACAGCACAGCTGTCCGGGAGGCACCGGGTAGCGGGAGTGATGGTAAAGACACCCGCCGTCCCAGAGCCTGGGAAAAAGGTCAAGACTCCTCCGCTCTCAGTGTTGTCTAAAGGGAATGGACTGAGTTGATCTCAACGAGGTTACTGTCGGAGATTGTCAGTATCACCTAAGCTTCATAGGGATAGAAAGAGAGAGATATCCGATCATCATCATCATCATCATCATCATCAGAGATATCAGGGGGGTTATGATTTACTTCTGTAAGAGAAGCACACTGTCACCTGTAAATCTGTCTCGTTCAGGGGCAGTATCCTCCTCAGTTAGCTCAGATAGACATTAATATAGAGAGAACGTGGTGATCACTGGGCTCCCACTCAGCCATGTTGTTAATCTGTAGACAGGAACCTCCTCTGGCTCACCTCCCTCCCCGCCTGTTTAACAAACGGCCTCATTTCAATACAAATGGACTATGGTACACACAAAAAAACGAAAGCTCCATATTTCCTGACTGCCCCCTCTGTGCTTCTCTCCAAAATACTCACAAAGTATCCTTTATAGAGAAACTGACTGGAAACTGAGACAGAGTCTAATGTCTTGATGCATGCTTAAGAGAGGCTAATGCAGCTCCTGTCCATATAAAGAGGGGATTCAGGAGAGAGAGAGAAAGACACGTTCTTTTGTCATTTCACATATGTACATACAATGAAATGTGTTCTCTGCATGTAATCCAGCCAATCATATAGGAGCAGTGAGCAGCTGCAGTTCTTTTCCTACTGCCTTGCTCAAGGACACGGGCAGGAGTATTAACCCTAGCGTGCATTTCTTTTTAATGGTGGGAGGAAACCCATTCTGACGTGGAGAGGAAATGAAAACTCCACACGGAAAAGACCTGGGATGGGATTTGAACCCAGGACCTTCTTGCTGTGAGGCAACAGTGCTCCAGTTTCTCCAGTTCTTTCCTCCTGTTGACTTTCTCATCAGCTCAACTGAAAAAAGACCCCCCCCCCAAAAAAAAAACGTGCGTCCTTTACTTCCAAATGACGCATCTTTTGCTATGATTTTGTCTCTGTCAGAGTGAGAACGGAACTGTTGAAGATTCACAGTTGGTCCTTTCCACCATCAACACTTTCACATCCCTTTGACAGCCAAATGCCACTCCAGAGCAGAAAGACGTGGTTTGCATGTAAGAGCTGGACGGTCCACTCGCAGTCAAACAGTTACTAAGAGGAACATACCTACTGACAAGTCAATAGAAGACTGTTGCACATGTGAATGTCGAGGGAACAGGAAATAATATCACCACACCTCTTCTCTGTTCTAAAGAAAACCATCACAGAATGGACCACGCTCGTCCGTGGGATGCTAATGACTGTAACAGCCTCATGCCAAATGGCTCTGCCTCTGGACGCTTTCCGGACACGGGACAGAGAAACTCAGTTATGAGGCCGAAACCGAACTGCACTCCGGCTTCTACTCCCATCGCTTTACCACCGCAGTAACCACTTTACATTGTTTTGCAAAACCTTGCGCAAAGTTTTTGCCCACTTTTCTCAGAATAGGCCTAACCTCTGCAGGCTCCCCACAGCCACTGGGACTTCGGGTCCCGAGGAACACTGGCAGCCATGATCGTTTTAGCGGTTTTGTAAACAGCCCTGCTGAGATGCCGGAGGCCCAACATGGACACTGCCCTTGCACCCTCCATTGGGACTCGTCAACTGAAGAGGAAAGTTTCCCTGGAAAGAACGGCCCCCTTTGTCTTTCTCTGGGACAACTTTGAAGGTACAGACAGATGATATCAGGGAACCTGTCAATGGCCTCCATGTTGAACTGTTCACATCTGGAGCACGAGGCCGAGGCCTTGGCTGCGTGCCCTTTTCCAAAGACACTAAGTGTCCCTCTCAGCATCTGCTGCAGCAGAACTTAGCAAATAGAGGATAATTTGGACTCGGGCCTCGGGGCTGGTTGGAGGGTGTATGCTGGATTCTGTCATCTTTGGACCGGTGCCACAGCTACATATAAAAGGGGTGGTGCAGAGCGGTTGTCGGGGTGATCGGATGGGTGGTTCGATTCCCCCGGTCCCTAACAGAAAGTATGTCGAAGTGTTTTTGAGCAAGACCCCCTAACTGCGGCTGCTCACTGCTCCTATACCGTAGGATGGGCTAAATGCAGAGAGCACATTTGGTTTTATGAATGAAAGATAAATGAGGCTTCCTCTCCTCAAAAGACCCATTTTTGTGCTTTCTCAAGGAACTCCTCGAGGACGAGGGATGGCTAACGAACACTCGGAGTGCAACGTTGCAAATGCTGGAAGTGCAGCAGGATTAACAGCTTTCCGTGTTGTTGTCCCGAGCAGCTGTGATCGGCGGTAGTAGTTAATGTGATTATGACACGTTCACAGCTGCTCCCGCCAAAGCCCCAGATGTGCTGATGATGTATGTAGTGTAACGCGCCTCTCTTACCCCAACCCACTGCCTCTTCTCTCCCAGTCTAGTTCATCCCCACAGCACTCCTCCTCATAGCCTTCGTTCACTCGTTTGCCCTTTTCTGTTCCTAGTGTCAGTTCATTCATTCGGTCTCATTATCTCTCTCTCTCTGTCATCATCTGTCTTCTTTCTCCCTGATTCATCTGCCTGGCTTCCTGTCTAAGGTATTCGCTCATGTGGATGATATACGGGGGAGGGGGGCTCTCTTCCAGTGTTAATATCAGTGGGGGGGGATCTTGCTCATTTGAACATGATAAGAGTTACATGTCAGATGGAATGAAGTACTTATAAACTAATCATGTCTAAACTCTTTTCACTTAAACGAAGGTCAGATCTCTCTTAAGCGCCCACCCCTGACTCCTCCACTCACTTTACCTCACCACCTCCCACTTTCAAAGTCAATGATGTGGTCTTCTCTTCTCCCACCCTCATCCCCCCCTTTCTTTCACACTCTGTTCGAGTGACATGGAGCTTCTGGAGGAACATGTACTTTATTCAGAAAGTGTGCTTCTATAGGAGTTAATGGATGCTTCGCATCGGGTGCTCTGGAGAACTGCACTGAGTACTACTTGTGTTCTGTCTTAGAAAGGTCCGATTTTGCGTGTCCCGATTAGTCTCCACATTATGGGTGTGGACATTGATTTGGATGGAGTGTGGGGGATTAAGGCTGGATTCTCTTTCCTGATGCCCCGCGGCGGGTTTGAACCTGCAACATCTGGCTGATCGGTTGCTGCAGTGGACACTCAGCCCACCACTGAGCTACCACAACCCTATGTATTCTCTCTTAAACATCACGCATTCATCCTACCACTTTGATATGTACAGATAAGGAAAATGTCCTAGCTTATCTTGTTCCGTGTCCTGTTTCGAATTTCCCAAGAGTGAATCTAATTTGAGTCATTTGCATTTACAGAGAAATGAAATTCTGTGGCGTGCATGCCACAAGGTTAAAACGCCACCGTAGCAAATCTTTCTTCTGTCATTTCCCCTTTTCCCCTTCCTCTTTGGCTTCCCCCCGCCAGAGGTATTTAACTGGGCTTATGTAAGTGGGCCGACCCCTCCCTGAGGTTGTTTGTTTAGTTATTTTTAAATATATTTCTCATCTCCCTCTGTGTGATTACTGGCCTGATTAGCCTCGTGCCAAGAGGTTGACACAGACGACACAATAAAATGCTGTCCGTCTCCCTCTCTCTCTCTCTCTCTTTCTATCTCTCTCTCTCTCTCACACACACACACACACACACACACACACACACACACACTCAAACAATCATATTTTACATACAAAGTACAAAAACATCCACAGCATATACACATACATGCACAAGGAGTTCAGCGAGAGGGAACCAAACTAAACACAGTGCTTTTGTTGTGGTTAGAGGAGTGGGACACATTTGCACATCAGCATCGCTAACGGCCACATGCTCTCCAGCAGCCGTATTAAACTTTTGCTGTTGGCTTTGATTGGTGAGGTAGAGAGTGTGATGGGAGGCAGATGGAGAGCAAGATGCCAGGGGAGAATGGGGGTGGGTGGTGGGACAT
>OMLC01031159.1:1219-18195 GCA_900302585.1 Regalecus glesne
CACACAATCAGGCAGATGTGAATGTGAGTAGATGCACATTCACAGTGATACATACAAATGTTCCCAACGTATGCATTTATACAATAAATACAGACATATTCAGACATAGAAAACACACACACACACACACACACACACACACACACACACACACACACACACACACACACACACACACACACGGGAGCAGGAAGTGTACTACTGGCACTCAGGTTAAGGTGGCCGGCTTGTCTGTCCAGTCAAAACTAAATAGGAGCATATAGAAGAGGAATGAACTAAATTTTTCTGTGGTTTCAACTAGCTCGCATTTCATTTTTTGCTTGTTCATATTGCAGAATTATTATTTTTGTGTCAGAAAGAAAGGCTGGAAGACACGTCCTGAACTTTACTAGACATTCATTTTTAGCATATTTCTCTCAATCCAGGTTTGTGAGAATGTGCATGGACATTTGTTGTGTATGTCTGCCTGTATTGGAGTGTGTGTTTTTTGCATGCATGCTTAAACATGTGCATGTTTTTGGAGTGTTTGGAGACAGCACAGTCTGAGGTGTCTGAAGAAGTCAGATAATTTTGCGAATTGAAATGCTTAGAAACTACTATCGCTGCCAGGGGAGTGAGGCACCATGTAAAAACACTGACTAATCAAATATTTTCATTGTAAAGGGCATAGTGTACAGACAGATGGACAGACAGAGTCAAAAGAGACCACCTTTTCCCCATAACTGTTCCAGATAGATGAAGAGGAACAAAGGCAGCAGAGATCCCATCAGGGCCTCTGTGGATGCATGCAAAAGCCAGTCAAGTCATTAAAATCTTTGCAATGCCCAAGAAAGCACTGCTGGAATTACTTTCCCTACATTCAATAATTGAGCAAGACCTTGAAATATGTACACTATATGGAAATGAACATATAAATAACCCACTAAATAAATAAATAAAAATGGATGCAAAACCAGTAGAAGAATGAAATTGGTCAGATTATGGTGCTGTTGCCATTTTGGTTTCATCTAAATTCTAACCCCTAAGGACTTATGCAAGTGTTTTAAAGAGAACTACCAGTAAACATTGTCCATATTTCAATGCACAATAAAGCACCAATCAAAACCAATCAAACCAATAGAATATACTAAAATATTGACTTATGAACACCAGCACAGGCCAGCACAGGCCTCCCAGATACATTTTGACTGTAATTTCTCAGCTGAAAGGCTTCCAACCATGCATTCACACAGTAATAATCGATGAATAAACAATTGATGGAAATTAATATTAATTTTAGACCCAGGAAAACATTAACCGAGGTTAACCAATGAGAACAGCTGACTTGTTTCAATATTTCCCAATACTGAAAAGTTGGCTGCTGTAAAATATTTAGGGTTCACATATAATCACAAAGTTTCGCTGGTGCAGGTTCCAACTACCATTGCAACGCCAGCAGTGCTACAACCAACCAAGACTGATCAACATCAACTACAAACAATCTGGTTATTTGCGATATGAGCAAAGAGTATATTTAGCTTATGTCAATAAAGATGTAACAATAATCTTGCACAATTAATACAATGCAAGACATTAAGGCATTCTATGCACAAGCCATTATTGTATATTCAATGTTATACATGCTTCATGTTTTTAATACTACAAATCCATTGCAGTAAACATTTCACATTACTCTCCAATTATGGAAGGGGCTGGGTCCACATAAAACATATCCCCGCTGTGTGCGTGTGTGTGTGTGTGTGTGTATGAGGTGATGGAAAGCGGACCACTAACTCCATGTGTCCCATCCATCTGTCACCTGGAGGACCATAAGTCTGGGGCCCACATTTCAGCCCCCCATATGTGCAATGGTAGGATAGAAATGGGGAGTAAGAGGAGGGGTGGCTGACCACGCTCCATGTCACCATAATGGACATGAGAGCTGTGACTGACGCCGCGTGCGTGCGAACTGTTCCACTGTTTCTACCAATTGGTCGTTTGAGAAGGCAATGACCCGCAGGGTTCTCCTGACAGACAGACAAAACAAACTGATTGGTAGACAGATGCGCTCCTTGTCCCTTAGCGGAGGTGATTAACTGGGACTGTGATCCAAGGCATTGGCATTACTGTTGGACCTCTGAAGCGCCACACTGACCATGCTCCAATATTCAGGCAGCATTGATAGGATGAACTGACCCATTTTATTGGCCATGGGCCAAGCCCACAGGTCAGTGGCTTTGGGGAGTGTCGGGGGGCTGAAGGGAAGTAGACATATAGTCTGACTCTGTAATTACCGAGCAGCATCCATTCTCTGAGGTAATCAGTCGCTTGCTTGACATGAGTGGGTGTAAAACAACGTGTGCGTGATTTTCACTGAGTCTGCTTTTCTTGTCCGAGTGTGAGCTGCACAAATATACAACAACTGTGTACTGTTGCCAGACACATACTGTACTCTGCCATTTGACTACTTATCATTCATGGCAATTTCTATTCCTGGTATTCCTATATTAAAAACAACTCAAGAGCCCAAAGTCAGCTACAATACAAGCGCCACACTGAAGACGGACTTTCCATCAGTTCCTTACATCCTTTCTTCAATTTTCACAGCAGAGCCTAGACTTTGATAGGACCTTCTGAACTGAGTGATTGATGTGTGTATTTGAAGTCTTCTGGTTTATCAGGCAACTCCCCATCTTTGTGTGCATTTACTCACGCCTATGTGGATGTGTGAACACATGTGCCTGTGTTCAAGGACGAGAGAGCCATGACCAACATGCAAAGCAGTGAGCCACACAGCTAAATGAGCCAAAGATGCCAATTAGGAAATGGGCTCTGAAATGGCTCAACACCGCAACTACTCAGATAGTTTGCTCGAATTCTCATACAACAGAACATTTAGTAAAGGGGTCTTGATGCATGCTCAATAATCCAGGTAGGGAAATCACAAAAAGAGGTGAATCTGTTCAACTGGATCAGAAGTTTAGTAAGAAAAGTTTTGTGACTCACCAGGTGACTTCTTCAGTCAGACTTTAGTAAAGGAGGGTGTCAACGAAAATGAGTGAGCTCTCAGTTTTGCCAATAGAGGGGAACACTCAGTTCTGCCTGAAAATGACTCGGAAGTACTCCCCTCTTGAAAACCCTAAAAACCAGCTAATCGCAATATAATGTTTCACTGCACACAGGACAAGGGGAAACTGACAGCTAATGAAAAATAAACTCGTGATATAGCCTCATAAACTAGCCTTGGCTGTTACCTTTGTGATTACGGATTAGTGCCATTTCAAACACACTGAGGTGCCTAAGTGCAAAAACTATTTATCCCTATTTGGAATATCCCCAACTTAGAGGTTTTCCATTTGCACGACTTGAAAGTTTATTGTACATGCTCTTAAATGTTACATGACCCACAAAATTATAATAATTTAAAATCAAGTAAAAGCATCTGTGTCTTCTTCTATATGCAACCAAAGCACAGAGAGGAAAATATTCTGTAAAGTTTCGTCCTCAATATCATTCATCTCTAAGTGGCATATTGTCTTAATTCTACAAATTCCTGTCACTTTCATCACATCATCATAATACATGAGATGAGCTTATTCTACAGCTGCTACAGTTTTCCGATTTTCTGTGTAAGGCACATCTTCTACCTCCAAAGACATTTTCTACATTTTGTTACATTCTCACAATACCAATGTAAATGTGAATTTAATTTCCTCGCCCATTTTCTTCTTCTCTTTGATTAATTACATCTCTTCTGTTCTTTTGTGAACGGTTTCTCCTTGTGTCAATAATTCTTAGAATTACAAGACACTCATATTTCTACTAGGAAGAATAGAGCACAAGATCAGTATTCCACTGGATGGTACAACTTGATAACATAATTGACATATCCCAAAAAGAGGTGAATCTGTTCAGCTGGATCAGAAGTTTATTGAGAAACGTTTCCCCAGCTGAACAGATTCACCTCTTTTTGTGATTTCCCTACCTGGATTATTGAGCATGCATCAAGACATAATTGACATATGTTTTCACTTTAAAAGCAGATCATTTAATTGCGTCTTGACTGTGCTTTGCTTCATGCTGTCACATGAGATTTGGTCAGGAAAGTAATTAGTGGTTATTGTACTCAACTATTATCATGGAGCAGTTTTAAACAGAAAATTCTAATTGTTGATGAACAGCTGAAATGAGACTGGGGCTGCATGGCTCAGTGGGTAGAGTGGTCATATGGCGATGGGAACATTGCATGTTTGATCCCTGAACCTGCAGAGAAGCATGTCGAAGTTTCTTTGAGTAAGACACTGCTACCCTAATTGCTCTACCCTGTGATGGACCGGCAACCTTTCCAGGGTGCATCTCCACCTTTTGACCAATGAATACAGAGACAGGCTCCAGTTCCCCCACAACCCAACTTCAGGCAAGTGGTTGACAATGGATAGACGGATAGATGAAATTAAACTTTTTTATCAATCTTGTGACAATAATCACAATCCGAAGTCTTCTGAGTATGTCAAAATTACCCTCTTTGTTTCTCCATCTTTATCAGATGCTTCTTTTATATTTACCTTATTGTTGGTCAAATGTCTTGATCTCTCTGACATATCTGCTGTCTCAAAAGAACACTCTGCTAAATGCACACAATCTGAGACATATTTAGCTGGAAAAAACACCTTCTGAAAGTTAATCATGCCAACTAGACACAAGGAACCTGCCTTAAGAATTTATCGACACACTGATATACTCAGTGAATAGGGTCTTCTATTGAGGCTAGTAATTGGGGTTCTAAATGGAGTGGTCAGGGATAATCTCAGGCCAGTTAAAAGCCTTAACAAGGAAAACTGAGGGACATAATTGGTAGCATGTCTTTCACATGATTAATGATCAGTGGGTTTCTGATACCCAAAAACCATTCTCTCCTCACTCTTGGTACTTCGGAACAGTCTGGACTCTAATGAAAAGAGGATACATTGACACAATGATCTATTTCATTTCCGGATATTTTATTTTCTATTATTTCATTTGCAATTATCAATCAATTTCATTGCTGTCTGCATTTCTGGGCAGGAGGCCAATGTGCAGTTTAATACGTGCTTATTTGAATTTCTGTTGATGGGCAAAGACTGTTATTTGAGGCTATCATTATAAAATCAAAGAAACTTGGAACAGTACCATAAAGAAAATTAAAGTGACATAGAGAAAATTAGGAAATGTGAATGGCTATTGTTTGGAGAAGAGCAGCCTCAGGTCAAAACAATATGGGGTTTTTATGTCCGAGTGTATAGTGTGTGTGTATGGATGCATGTGTGTGTGCCAGCAATTTAATAAGCTATTGAAAATGTTGTGACAGTATCAGCTATAATATGCATATCATAATTAAGGTTTGTTTGTGTCATATTTATGAATATTAAGTGTGTGTAGCACCCATTGCATTAAATCACCCTGAACTGATAAGAAAACATTTGGTGGCTCAGTGTTCTCCCACTGTAGCTATTTTTACAGTTTAAGTATGCGTGCGTGTGTCACTTTTACTGCCACATCTCAGTGGTAGAGCATGCATCTCCAAGTCCAGCATTGTGGGTATGAACCCACCACAGGACATCAGGAAAGGGCTTCCAGCCTTAATCGCCCATATTTGGGTAAATGTGAGGCATTCATCATAAAGTGCTTTGAGTAGTCACTCGACTAGTGAAACACCATATAAAAATGAGTCCATTTACTTTTTAAAGCTGCTGTAAAGTTATAGAAAACAGAGCATTGTCTCTTACGAACCAGACCACATTCTTGACCCTGTATTCAAAATGGGTTTCATTAAAAACACTGCCCTAAGCACATATAACAACATTTGATGGCATACATGGAAGGTCCATCCAAAGTGTCACATTCAACTTGTATAACTCCGCAATAATGAAAATATTGTATTGCATGGATCACTGTGACATGGAATCTCTGTCAATTAATTTAAGCATAATGAACTCTACCCAATAGAGAATCTGTTCACAGTGGTGATGAACGCTGTAAAGCTGTCCATACTCTCCCTAAATGTGTTTGTGAGAAAGATCAAAATTTTCACAGATCACTATCACATTGTCATCGTCTCCATCTGACTGGATGGCAGAATGTAACATACCCATGTACAACACACACAGACAAAAAAAAACCTCAAGTGATACATGTTCTCACTCCCCACTTGACAAATGATCACCTACTCACATCCACATCTGAATCCATACACATGATTTTACATTATTCAAGGACAGAACTATGTCCAGAGAGGACAGAGGGGAGACGGAGAGCACACTCTCTGAACCCTTGTCACATTTGAGTACACCAATCTCCTTCTCCCATTACCCGTTTCGCAATAATTCAAGGCTCTGTGGGCAAATTAACTTTAATCAGTCTTGACGTCATGTACCCATAGGATAGGAGCCCGAATCTCTTGGCCATGCTGAACAAAGACCCTGTTGTGAGATGCTAGCTAGAATGCTCAGGGGTCTTAAAATGTGTGGAGCTCTCACCTCTCATTCAAAGATGTATCAACAACACACAATCGCACATGCTGCTTATCACCTCATCAGGTGGGGCTCATAAATTAGATTTCTTTCCATTACCATAAACAAACTGATTTTGTGGTCCGTTTCACTCCCTGCTCTCACAATATAGAATCAAACTCAACTGATATTTGCATGTACAAACCTGCATGTGTGTCTACAGTTCACAACTTCGAGTGTGTGTGTATGGCTGGCCAGTGTAGGTATGGATTTGTATGTGGGTCTGCTGCCTGCTGGTGGATAGTTTCACATTCAATTTCCCCCATCTATAGGCGAGCCATTGTTGCCTGAATAATTCAAAATCCTGCCACAACCTTATCTTGGTTTATTCTTAACCCATTAGTCCCACAGTAAAAATCATCAGTGGATTCACCAGATTATTATAACCTCCATTAATGACCCATGAAATACTTTTCAACTTTTCAATGTCAGAACCCAATCGCCAATATTTCAGGACTCCCAATGTGGCTGCAGACTGTTTACTTCCATTTTCTATAGAGACTTCTTCCATCTTCTTCCACATGCCCGTTATTGCTTATAGTTGGATTAGCAACTTCATACACGAGAATGTAATTGGAGTTGAGTGATGACATCTATGATCAAATAGTCTGCCAATTGTCTTCTCTTAAGTAGTAAACACAAGTGAAACGTTTCTCCATACAATGCTTAAACCATGTTTTTGTGTAGGTGCTTTAGGTCCAATCGACTTTTTGGCCAATGCATTCCACCTCTTTCACTCCCCACATAGACATGGAACCAAAACATGTTCCTGCAGACATCGCTGCCTACTCAAAGGCGATAAGTCATTACTACTCAGAGGAAAATAGAAACCAGAAAACTTCTGTTGCCAAAATCATGTCCTGTGCCTACAGATAGAATAGCATTGTCCTGTTCTGACAGCTTCAGACAATCTATCAACCTTTTCTCATATCCACTGCCTAGATCTCATTTCAGAGTCTCGTAAATATTCCCATCGTTCAGTAATGTCATAACTTTCTCGTGGTAGTCTGTCTGGTTTAATAAAACAGTGCATCAACCTTTGTCTGCCTGAAGGATGAAGATTTTTGTATCCTTGTTTATATTGCTTCTATATTTGTATGCCTGTTTAGAACTTATGCCTCTCTAGTTTTGCTTTCCACTTTGTTGCTTTAACACAGCAAATTTCCCCCTGCGGGGCTAATAAAGGAACATCTTATCGTATGTTATTGTCCTTAGGGTGAGGAACATCAATATGGAGGCATATAAAACAATGGTCTCTTATGATGTTATGTCTCCTCACATGCATTCCAATTGATGAAGCATTGGGGGTAGTCCATATGAAATTACAAAATAACCCCACCCTTAGCAATAGAACCTCTCATAATATAGTTCTGCCCGTTCATTTCTTTGTAAGTGGACCAACTCGAAAAAAAGCGGGGGGTGAAATACTCATTTTCCCCACTGTATTTGTTGACAACAGCCAGGTTACAATTAAATCTCAGAACATACCATTTATCACCAACAACATCAATTCTGCAGGCAACCATATCAAGTTCACCAGAGAAGATATGAAAAATGACACGTCAGCCTTCTTAAGACTATGAAACTAAAATCATTGATGGGGGATGTTTGTTGATGTTTGCTGTAAACAAACTCATCAGTACTTTAAGTTTTACTCTCATCATCCACTGAACCATAAACTAGGAGTCATCAGGATGCTGGACCACTGGTTATCTTAAATTAAAGACAACTGTCACTAGGAAGTGAATCAACTTTAATGAAACATAAAACCATCCAGTCATGCAGAACTACAATAATGACCCCTAGAAGAAAAAAATGTCATATACCAAAACAAGGAAGAACCCCAGCATAGCAATGTGCAGTGCCATGTTAAAAATATACAATTTAATCTCTCCATTATTATTTACAAGAAAAGCAAAAACAAACTAAACTCAGTGAAATGTGCTTAAAGTACACAAAGTATCTATTAAGGAAATTGTTTTACAATTTTCATTAAATCAAGTCCTTAAGGTAACTTGTTCCTAACTCAACTTGTTAACTTGTTCTTGTCCAAAGATATTGGACCGCAAACTAAGACCGTATACTGATTCTAAAGGAGTTATGAAAGTGCCATTTTATGTTTTCCTAGTGTGATTGTTAAGAATGAGCATAAAAGTGAGTTGCATTTAAATGGTAAAACACTCTGTAAACTGTATACATTTTGTGTACATTTGTAAATATTTGTTAGCTCATAATTATGACTGGCAACTACCAGGTTGGATAGCAGATTTTATCTACTTTGTTGCAGTGTTGAAATATAATATAATAATTCTACTCATGAATCCTGGTAATCCTTAAGTAATGTTAAAGTGTTGGAGTAATCCAACAAAATTATATTATTAATTGAAATTAAAAGATAATCTATAAACTGTAAAGAAAATAATTTAGAGGACCCTTACCCAACAATGGTGGATACTAACCATAATTGAAGTTATTGGATTTCATCTTTTTTGATAATTGTACTGTCTGGAACTTTTCTTGTCCGTGCACTTTCTAGTCTGTCCTGTTTATTTTGCAATGTTATATGTTATGAAGTAAGTTGTTACGGTTTTACTGTCACAATGAAAAGCTTTATTGTGGACCCTAAGAAGAACAGCTTCAATAATACTGTAGCTAACTGGGATCCAAACGAACTAATGGAAAAAAAAAATTTTTTAATTCAGCTAGAGGTCAATAAGTAGTCAGAGCCACAGTGGCTCAGTGGGTAGAGCACACATCTGAAGGTCAGGTGTAGTGGGTTTGTATCCATCCCACCACAGTGGCTCAGTAAATGTAGGGCATTCATTGCAAAGCGCTTCGAGTGGTCACTAGACTAGAAAAATGCTATATAAGAACAAATCTATTTACCATATAGCGAGAGAGAGCAAGAGTGATAGCGGTAGAGAGAGAAGGCAGAAAGGAGTATGGGAGGAGAGAAGGAGGGAGGGAAGTTGCTCATAATGGATTGATTCTCATTTTCCTTTGAGGTCCTGTTCTTCCTGTCACCTTCCAGATGAATTGTAATTGCCCCAGCAGCTTTAATCATGTGTTTGACTTGGCAAAAAAAACACAAGGAAAGTGTTTCAGCAGTGATTGAGAATCGATTGCTCAAGGCACCAACCTATTGCTTCCTGGTCCCACTACCCACCCACCCATCCACACCCACACACAACAAATGAATGCTCTTTAATGGCAACTTTTTCACTAGCTCTCTTTACTTCTCTGCCTCCCTTGTCATCCTGCTCATCATGGCCAGCTGTTTCTGGTTCTGCTTTCATTAGATTTGGCTTCATGAGATCAATAATTGGTGCTCATTCTCTTACTATTGCTTCTCTATATTCCACCCTAACCTTTTCATTTGTCTTACTGATTTTGCAATTTTCTGTGCTTAGTTCACTTATCACTAGGCTTCATTACTATGAAAGGCATTCAGAATGTCCTGGAGGTCTTCTATGGACTGTGCAGCGATGGTGCTGTCATCTGCCTATTTACAGCTAGGTCTGCAGAGGAAATCATTCGTTTCAGCCAACTTGCCCTATATTCAAGACTTATACATCTCCAGAGTCAGGAAACAGGCAGCCAACATCACTGCAGACCCATCACACCCTGCTCACAACATGTTCCAACTCCTCCCCTCAGGTAGGTGCTACAAAGCACTGCCAGAACAACCAGATATAAAAACAGTTTCTTTCTGCAGGCTGTCATTCAATTGAACACTTAACGATTATAAATTCCAACTATAAATCTTGCATATACTGTATTTTACATAGTACATAGTAAGCTGTCATGTCTCCATTTTGGCAGCATGGGAAGGCTCACGGGAGCAAGCCACTGGTCATATCTCCTGGACTACAGTCACCTATGCTAACTGCAAACTGTTTTTCACCCCTCACTAGCTCTATTGGTAGTCTTATCAGCAACCCTGCCTCTCCAACTCCAGTCAACGGGATAAAGCAACACATGCTAGTGATGGGAGATTGCCATCACATGGGTTAGTTCACCGTGTACCTGGGACTACAGTCTCCATCATAAAGGATAATCTTAGGGTTCTGGCATCAGAGAGAGAGAATCAGAGAACCCAGGCACACAATGCCACTAATTTCAACAATATTGTTATTCATGTTGGCACCTATAATGCTAAGAATAAGGCAATCAGAGACTACAAAAGCAAAATTAGTCAGGACAGTTGAGTTGGCCAGAAAGATGTGCTGACATTTATTGATTCAGTGGTTCTTAACCCAGTTTTCAGGGGACCACTTGTGCAGCTAGTTTTCGATTTTACCACATAGTTAATTGACATTAAGGGGCAGCATAGCTTAGCAGGTAGGGCAATTGTCTAGTACTCAGAGATTGGTAGTTCGACCCCCAGCCCCTGCAAAAAGCATGTTGAGGTGTCCTAGAGCAAGACACTGAACTCTTAACCAACTGCTCCCTAAGTGCCATGGAGCGGCTACACTCACTGCTCATATGCAACAGGACGAGTTAAATGCAAAGAACAAACTCTGTTTAAACTTTAATACGTTTTGTCAAGTTTTACAGCCATCTAGTCACATCAGACTGGTGATCCTCCAAATAAAGGCTTTCTGGTGCTTTTTAATGGCTTTGGGTTGCCTCAGATTGTTCACGAGTCAACTCATTGCAGTGGCAACAATCTTGGGGGGCGGCATACCTCAGTGGGTAGAGCGGTCGTCTGGCAATCGGAAGGTTGCAGGTTCGATCCCCGGTCCTGCATATAGCATGTCGAGGTGTCCTTGAGCAAGACACTTAACCCTTAACTGTTCCCCGAGCGCCATATGCTAGCAGCTCACTGCTCCTATATAATAGGATTGGTCAAAATGCAGAGAAATCCAAATTTCCTCTTGCGGGACTGATAAGGGAATCATTTTTAATTTTTTTTCTAATCCCATCAGGGCCTGGGCTCTCACCATTAGTCAGTGACCCAATAGTGGTGAGTAATTCCTTACATGTTAAGTCTGGATTTAGGACCTCCGGCTCCACTTCACTTAATGGAGGGAGTTGGCATCCATCAAAGAATGACTGTGTTGTAATGGGTGACACATTATGCTCAGATGAGTATTAATTTTGGTAGAATTGCTTGAAACGATCATTAATGTCTTTATGGGAGGTCATCACCATACCTGCTCCTGGCTTGACTTGGTGAATAGCACTGTCACTTTCAATTTTTCATAGTTGCCTTGATAATAATTTATGCGGTTATCGCCAAATTCAAAGCATTTATGTTTAGCAAAGGTAAAGGCTTTGCAAATTCCGTCAGACTATTTTATTCAGTTTGTATTTGAGTGCAGCAATTTCTGTATGTTTTTCCATAGATGGTTGTTGAGCATTCTCCATATCTCCCTAATGAATTGGCTCTTCTAATTCTCATCGTGTTGCTTTATTACATTTCTTGAGGGACGACTGGAAAGAGATAATGCAACCCCTCAGGTAGGCCTTAAAGGTTTCCCATTAAAAATGCCATCTTTAGCGTTGGTTTCCAAGAAGAACTTCATGTGTGTTTCTACGTATTCACAGAATTTGACATCTGTAATAAGTTGAGGGTTAAATCTCCAGCTTTTCTGGTTAGATATATTTCCAGAGAGAAATATATGATGGTCAGAGATAATAATATCGCCATACTTGGCGTCTTACGAGAGTGGTAACAATTTGCCATCAACTAGAACAAAGTCTATCCTTGTGTAGACATTGTGTACTTTGGAATGAAAGGAATACTCTCTGCCAGAGGAGTTAGAGATCCACTGAATATCAAACAAGTTCATATTTTCAGTGAAGGATTTTATAAGGTTATTTGGAAGGTTCCGCCCTCAAAGTAGAAGATCTATCTAAGTAAGCGTCCAACACAAAGTTGAAGTCACCACCAATGACTAAATTAGGGCTATAAACATCTGGTATTAAGTTTAGGACCTTTCTAAAAAATTCTGGGTTATCATTATTTGGACTCTATATATTCAGTAGGGTTATTGGGGTAGAGTGGATTTCCCCCACAATAATGACATATCTCCCATCACTGTCAATTATTTTAGACAGCTGCTCAAAGGAAACTCCCCTACAGATCAGAATAGCTGTGCCTCTAGCCTTTATGCCAAAACTTTATGCTAAATCTGTTGTATACACTTGCCTCTAAGTCTAGTAGGTGAATCATTTTTTGTTTGCGTTTAGGGCAAAGAAATAATATTCGACTTCAATGATTTAAGATGGGTAAGCATTTTTCCTCTTTTAGCTGGTTCATTATTACCATTCACATTCCAGGAGCAAAAAGTTATATTATCCCCACTCTTCCCATTCTGTGTTGTGGTATGCATTACATGGATTGATTAAGGGCATACAATAGTTTCTTCTTCTCCTCTGTTTGTGATTTATGACTGTAAATTGAATGACATTCCTCTCAATACCCTCCCAACTCATATCCCGTCCCACCTACCCTAAAAACACAAAACACATTGAAGAACATAATAACAATGTCAGTCGTACATTTAGTGCATGGTTTAAACACTCTCAACAGAGAATTAACTCTAACTTTAACAACCAATAGTGATCAACCTCTTGATCGAAGTAGCTCTACACTTGTAGAATCCATAACTATGCCTACTTTAAACTCAAACTAAAAGTTATGTATCATCTTTGGGATAGCTTGAAAAATGTGGAGATTCCAAAGTCTTGTAGGCCTACAGAAATGAAAAGGCAAGAATAAATAACCATATAAACTTTGAGGCCTATTTGTTTAGACAAAAGAAAAAAGTATGAATATTACCAAATGAGGTCTGAATTCCTGTGGGACGCCAAGCACAAAAAAGAGGGGGCTGCGTTCAAATAAATATGCATTCTGTGCTCCTGACCACAAAAGTAAATTTAACGCGTCTCAGTCGTGATCCTTGCCGAGAAGCCATTCTACAAACCGACTTGCCTCCTCTGCACTGGTGAACGTGGTTTTGTTCCCGTTGTGCATCACTCTCAGCTTGCCCGGGATAGCAGACCAAATGTGTCTCGTAGAAAAACCCTGGCTGGAGTGAAAGCCGCTCAGCGTTTTACTACTGCGGATGGAAAGTATCTGAAAATTTGAATTCGCTAGCCTCGGTATACGAGAGTTCTGGACTTCATGATCTTATTCTCAAGGGCATGACAGTGGTGCACCCTGAGAATCATGTGTCGTGGGGGTTCGTCATCCCCAGGGCGCTTTCTTAGAGTCCTGTGAGCTCGGTCAATCACCAGTCTCTCGTCAAACTGTAGCACGTCCGCTAACAGCTAGGCCATGAATTCCCTCAGTTCTTGACCTTTTTCCAGCCCCTCTTTAACACCAGCAGTCCTCAAATTCTGCCGCTTAGACGGCCCCTCAAAAATCCAAGCACTTTTCTGAGAGATGTTAAACTAGGCCAAGCAGTTTCTTGACTTTAGCTTCAAGATTCACAACAATATCGGAAGTAGCATTAGCCGATTTGCCGCGCTTTTCAGCATGTCCTTTTAGATTTCTATGCAGGCATGTACCACAATAAATGCATAATCAGTCTCTGTTTTCAGAACGGCCATCTCTCCTTTCAGAGCTGTACTCACTTCTGCAGATGTCCAATTTTACTTTCGACAAGTCCACTTGCAGGGATGCTATGGCAGCAAGCACAACTTAATAATCCATTTTCTGAGCACTGAACTCCGGGTTCTCTTTCCCAACCTGGCTCGGTGCTTCAGGTGGGCTGGCATCCTCATTTGACTGCTTCGTTCTGCGCATTTGGAATACACTGAAGAAACTAGGAGTACTGTGGATACACAAGCCCTCAAGCAAGTGGATATAAGTTGCTTAGGTATAGTGAAAATGTAATTCTAACTTAAATTCTTCAGGAGCTAGAGCCTAGCACGTCTTATCTCCTCATTACTCACCTGACAATCAATTTAAGGTTATCATCTAAGAGCCAAACTTCCAATAACTGATTTGATTTTTATTAGACTATTTCATTAAAACACAACCAGGATAATTGCTCCCATAACCTATCTTTAAAAAAAAGTGTTCAGGGTGTTAAATGCCTTTTATGGGCATAGGTTTATTTCACGTGTCAGCTTGTTGTTGTTTTTTGCAGGGTGTCTTGATGCATACTCAATATTGCTGGTAAGAGAATCACAAAAGAGGTGAATTGGCTTCAAGTTGGTTGCTCTGTTCTGTTTTCATGTTCTGTGGACTTGTAATTATAGAGATTGAGTTTTGGATAGTATGGCTGGTAGTATGTGCCTGGGAGTATCTGTAATTAAAGTAGAATAAATTCTAGGTAGTAGCTGTTGACAGTATCTAGATATTGTATAGAATAAGTTTTAGGTAATATGCACAGTTTTATCTTGCCATGGGACCATGCATGAAAATTAGATTGATACGTAAATCTGGTATATTTATATTTGACTCTAAATGTAAATTAATATTCCAGTCCCTATGTAAGAAAACCCAAATAAAAAGGATTTAAAAGGGAATAAAAAGTGGCTTTAAACTAGATAAAAATGTCAATTCATGACAGAGCATTAGGATAACAAAAATTGTGGTGATGTAGACATGTTTTCTTTCAAACCTGACACTCTGTCATCTGTCTCCACAAATCATCTCTCCTTCAAAGAGAGAAGAGGAAACGTAATAATACGAATCAACTGGTGTAGTGCTGGTTTGGAATTAAAATCACGCATTTATAGGAGACTCTGTAGTACATGACTGTCATTGCAACAGCTGCAACAGACACACCCTTCTACCTACACATGAAATAAAAATTAGAAAAATCCACATAACGTACCACAATATTAATATAGCCAATAAAAAACCGACACGAACATACAATTGTAAGCATGTCTGATCTGATGAGGATGCTGAAATGAAGGGAGACTAATTAATTACATCTGGTGCATCCCAACAACATTTCTTTTTCTGGAAATAATGTGGAATATAATGAAGTTTACTGTTTTGAAAGCAGACTTCAAGTTTGGCCAAGTCACTATCACACGGCTTTATCTTATCACAAGATTTGCATATCTATATGATGATGTTTGGTAGGTTCAGTAGAAGGAATGTTTCCACTTTTTTACACGTGCACGTTAAGTAAAACCATATAAAATAACTTCCTCCCCACATCTGATAATGGGATAGCAGTATTTTACTTTTAGCTATCAAAAATATATCAGACATTTTTTAACAATGTCTCCTTTAAGTCATAATTGTAGGATCCAGGGTTGGTTTTAATAATGTCCTTACACACAGACCGACACCATACACACAACCACACATTCCAACTCACTGGCTGAAAGTTTTGTCCATGAGCTCTGTGCTGTTGATCTTGACAATGCACTCATCCTCCTGAAACAATCCCTCCTTCCTGGAGCGACTCTCCTCCTCCACCCCGCGGATATAAAGACCGAGGGACCTGGAGTGAGAGGGAGAAGGGTGCAGAAGGGTAAGACAGGTTTGCATCATGGCTCTAAGACAAAACAGTTACCTCCAGCATGATCAGATCCTTTTAAACCCTAAATAAAAATCTGGCATCAAATTGATTCTGTAGTATGGACAAAGATTTTTTTTTCCTTCACTTCATGTCAACTGTATATGTCTTTCTCTATTCAGCTTTAAAACGGGAAATTAATCAATTGCAAACTACTGGTTCGGCTTTTGCTCTATCCACAAGGATCTAGCCAATAGATGAGGTTGCACATATACATAAAAAATGAATGCATAAGTGACTGAATAGAAAGACATACATACAGACAGACAGAAAGACAGGCAGACAGACAGACAGACAGACTGCCAGGCAGACAGATAGACAGACGTACAGACAAATCAATACAAATTAGAAAGATAAATCAAGTTGGATGTATGTGGAGGGAAAAACTTCAGACTCAGTGGCCGGGGAGGAGGAGAAGTCCAATATTAATCAGGCCCTGGTTAAGTGTGGTTACCCTAACTGGGTGTTTTTTAAAGCCAGGAAGCCTCCCAGACAGAGCTCCAGCCAAGTGGAGGGAGGGGAGGAGCCAAAGCGCAGACCGGTAGTGATTCTGTATGTGGCGGGAGTGTCGAAACAGTTGAGACACGTATTTTCAAAACATCGCGTCTCCTCGATGTACAAGTCTAGGAGGATGGCGCAGCATAGAAGAGCCAACACGTCAGGCCAGGACTCTATGGTCTACACCCGCGAGACCGCAATGTGCGAAACAGTGAAGGCTAGTTGTGACGTGACATGGAGGACTCACATGCTACGGCTTCCTCCTTCCTCTCAATGTTCTAGAGGGGCATTAAAGCAACTGACCCAGAAGTAGGCAACTCAGGGCCTTCGAGTGGGGAAAAAAGGGGATAAAATTTAAAGCAAGTAAAAAAAAGAAAAAGTGTTGCCATAAAAGAAATCATTTAAAAAAAGCACCTAGCCCATAAGCTGCTCTATGTCTGACATGTCAGTCGACTAG
>OMLC01031171.1:3823-21106 GCA_900302585.1 Regalecus glesne
GGGACGAGCTGATGCACTTTTTATGTCCTCACCCCATGTCATTATTATGACATCACTAAGTTCCTGTTTTATATTAATACTATCACCACTATTATTATTATTATTATTATTATTATTATTATTATTATTATTATTATCATTATCATCATCATCTGGTTTCATGTGTAGGTATATGTAGAAGCTTCTGTCATGTGCATGCTGTCCATCTCAAATTGAAATAGCCTCCATGACCGTCATTCAGGATTAAAAAGCTTAATCGTGCACGTACAATGAAACTGCAATCGTCCCAGCCTCACATAGTGCACATGCAGAGAATAAAAGACAGTAATTACACTGTGCAGGTCTGTATATACTGATCTCTGACCTGCCTGTGTACTCTGATCCTGCCGTGACATCAGGATTTCCCCTTGGGGGTTTGAAAAGCATCATCTCTTCCTACCTCATTGTATTTGCATTTTATCTCAACAAACAAACAAGACTCTGGAATTTGAGTTTCAGAAGTAAATATTAGTCTCACGGTGTTTCTGTGGTCTCTGTGGTTTACTAGCAAGCTAAATGAATCATCACGTTGGGATGGGCCAGAAATGGCAAGGAAAGACATCACATTTTCCACTGTGGTTATATCAACTGAATTTCAGAACTATTGATCAAAATCTTACTTATGAAAATATGCCATTGGTGTGTATTTAATATCTTCTTGCTGTCATAGAAGTGAAGCAGTCAACTTGAACCCTTATGTCAATTGAATAATGAGGACAAAACTCTGAGAAAGTATAATCGACTCTATCAAATAACTACTTTCTAGAGTATACGCACCTCCATCCTGTTTCCTGTATTATTACTACAATTGCCCCATGAAATCTTTCCAGACGTCTCAAATCTTCTCTGTGCTCCTGTAAAGACAAATAGGCTTAACTCTAATGCACAAAGTTCCCATATTGTTGTCGAGCACGGTCTGTGCTAATATCCAAGATCATAAAACATTTGCATTAAGAATGCCCAATAACATCCTTATGCAGGCTGATGAAGGTGAACACTCCATTTTTATTTTTCTAGATGTAACTGCTGCCTTTGAAGCCATTGGTCATGCAATATTACTGGATAAGTTGGAGAAGTGGGTTGGCCTTTCTGGTACAGCGTTAAATTGGTTTCACTCTTATCGGAACGAGATATTTTAATGTCAGCATTAATCATGTATTCCAGTCAGCTCACCAGATGTGTGGAGTCCCCCAGGGGTCTGTCCTAGGGCCAATCCTCTTCTCTGTATCAGGTCATGTGTGCCACTTTCAAGACTTGTCATACCACTGTTACGCTGATGATACTCAGATCTATTCCTCTGCCAAACCCAATAACCTGAATTAACTGTCCTCCCTCCATGACTGCTTAACGACCATCAAAGACTGGAAGTCCCTCAATTTCTGCCATCCAAACTCTGACAAAACTGAAGTTCTCTGTATCAGACCTGAGAACTTGGTCAGTGCAGTCGATCAGTTTATCGGTCCACTTCATTTAAACATCAAACCTACTGCTAAAGCTCTTGGTATCCTCTTTGACCAGAATATGTCTTTTGATCACTACGTTACTAAGGTTGTCCAGTCGTGTTTTCTTCCCTTAAGAAATATTGATCAAATCAGATATAGTTTGTCTTTTAAGGATCTTGAAATATTAAGTCACACTTTTATCTTTCCCATCTTGATCATTTGATCTCCCTCCACTGTTGCCTCAATCAAACACTTCAAATCATTTACAGTTGGCTCAAAATGCAGCCGCTACATTACTCATTAGAACCAGCCATGGGTCCCACATCCCTCCCTGTTCTCCTATCTCCGCACAGACTTCCCGTTGAATTCAGGAGAACCTACGAGATCTTGTTGGTTACATTCATGATCTGGTATTTCATTCTGCTCCGGTATTCTGCTGACAGAGCTTCAAGTGCAGTAAACCAGCAGCCAGAATCATCATTTTGTGCACAATTTCCCCCGCATCATTCAAAAAAGTATCTCGATTTTCTGCAGTCCCCTCCTCATTCTAACAGATCTGAACTGACAAGGGTGTCCATTGAGATTTGCAGCCTGGCTTCGGTCTGTTAGAATTTCTCCCAGCCAAAGGTTTCAAAGGCTTGTATAGTGACCTGACACATCTTTGCAGCAGAGAAGATTCAATTTTCTTCAACAGCCGTTCACTCTGCATACGTACAGCATCACAGTATAAAATCACACTCATGGTCAGAGTGTCATGTGTTTTACCATCCCAAACATTATACAATACAGTAAAACTAGATTTATACACAACCTCCCCAAAAGACCTTCCATGGCTGTGTATGACGTCCAGAGTGGCTCTCCCATAATGAAATATTGATCGGCTAAAGCCAATAACTAACAACCTCTTTGAATGTACATTGCTCAAGTGACTGTTCTCATCAACAAGAAGCAGACGGCAGATAACTGAAATCTCTGCAAATCTACTCTGCTGAATATTTATAAAACAGGCAAAAAATTATTTATTTGCTTCCGATGAATTATGAATTGGGCGGAATGCAGATCGTTAATCATTGATGCTGATGTATTGAGAAACTACGAGACATAAATATTTGTGTATAAATATTTATCTATACCACTCCACTTTGGATCAACTCTAGAATTGGTTCCTAACTCAACAGTGATATGCTCCTCTGATGCCATTTTCCAGCCAGTTATTTGTGTTTGCCTCAGCTGTGCTCTGCACGTACCTAGATGACGGAGAGCACGGAACATTCCCGAGGAGCGTGATGTCTTCTTGTGTCAGACATGGGGATTGACACAAGCCCTCTGTTTTCTGAGAGTGAAGTAATTCTTTTAATGGCCTGCCAACTGTGCATTCTTAAGTTTGATTTTCACCCCTGCAAAAAGAGAGCACAAAAAAAAAATCGCTAACAATTTATTATGCTGTTTGTGCCTCACTCCACTGGTTATAGTCTGCAATTTATTTCCTACCTTGGGGTACTGAGAGCCATTTTTCTCCATTTTCTGTGGCTCACTTTCCTTTCTTTTCTTTTTTTCTGGATCCTGCACACTGCTGACTAAACTCCTGCCTCCAGCCATGGTGTTGGAACATCACAGAAAACTACATCATTATACTGAAGCTAGTTAACAAAGGGAGGCAGAGACCCAGTTTAGAGCAGGGGGCGCAAGACAGAGTACATAAGATTACAGAGATCACCGACTCACCGTGGATTTCTCTGTAACGTTACAGGGGAGCAGGAGGAGCAGGAGGAGGAGGAGGAGGAGGAGGAGGCTCGGGCTGTGCCCTTCATCGCTTGGCTTTCCCTCTCCGCTCACATAATGAAAGCTACATCAGGCCTCAGCCCCTGCTTCAAGTCAGGGCTCATGTGCAACTGGTGCTGGGCGAGAGGTCCATTTTATGCGTCGCGATCAGTCCCCACGTCGTGGGGGCGGAGACGGACTTCGACGGAGCCCGGGGGATTTAGGCCAGATGCCTCACGGTGGGTTTGAACCCACTGCCTCTGGCTCATCGGTTCCCGAAGCGAGGGCTCTATCCCTGAGCTACAAGCCTTGGTGCTGAATACGTTTGAACGTAGCTTCCATCAGCATCAAATGTATCATCGTTCATGGAAGCCTCCGTGCTCCCATCCAAACACTTAGTGATGAGAGCTTTTGTGCACACATGTAGAGGTCACCACATAGACTGGTGGATTTCTCTCTTGAATTTCATCCCCTTTTTCCCCCACCTGAATCCCCTGAGTGACCTACTGCTGGGTCAGTCTCTCTGATCCCCTCTAGAGCATCAACAGGAAGGAGGAAGTGGTAGCATGTGTCTCCTCCAAGTCACATGACCACTAGCCCTCACTAGTCCACACATCATGGTCTGGTGGGGAAAGCACAGTGCTTGGCCGTCAGAGGAGAATGAAGCAGAGTACTTTCCCTTCACTTAACCAAGAGGCCTGGACGACCCAGAGGGGGACACTAGTGAACCCAAAATACTTTATCCAACCTAACCCCTATACCCATGTGAGGCTTAGCCCATTATGACCCACTGACTATGGACCTCTGGCTGTGGTGGGAGCACTGGTGGAATTTACACCAGAATCAACCTTCACTGTGTCATATGTGGACTCCTGCTATAATTGTGCTCACTGCTCTTCTGTTATATGGGATGGATTTTCTACCATAGAATGGTAAATTGATCTATTTTTATTTACTTTTAACATCATTTATTAACTTTACATACTTCAATATTAAGGGCGTATGCCGCGTTGGGATCGAACCCACTATGCCCGGTAAGAACGCTCTACCCCTGAGCCATCACGGCTCAGTACATTTTAAGTACTTGTATGAGGGACTTGAATTTCAAAGTGCCTTGTTTGAGCTGAGATGGGCTAGAAATGAATCCAAATCAGATACGGAGCAGCTAAACACACACCAAGGGCAACAAGTGGAGATGGAGAGAGATGACGTCACCTCTGCTGGCCAGAGGCATCACTATGACTTAAGGTGCCTGCGTGGGGAGAGTTAATTCACCCCCAAGTCCAAAGCTTTGACTCTGGAATGGCCTGGAGTATAGCCATTCACATCTCCAGCTGCACCTTATAAGGAGCTGACTTACCTAAGGTCCAACTCAAAACAGGTGGCCGCTAAAGAGCGTACGCAAATCAAACACAAGCATCCGAACTGAGTGTGCCATGCATCCATCTGGTGAGAGAAGTTTCACCAGATGGATGCACCTCCTTTCACCTCCTGCACGTAGCTGTATCAACGTCCTTTAGTCGAAACCTGCTGCTGAGCCCATCCACAGTAGGACGGCGTGTGGGCAGAAACGGGTAACAGCTCTCCAGCTATGGCCAATCATTCCAGGGTCTGTATCATGCTTTGGCTGTGTCAAGTTCAACTCTTATGATCAGATGAAGATCCTTACAGGGGGCACGTGTGGCTGGTGATGAGACGCCACGTCTCCCGCCTCATCTCAGAAAGCTAAATAAGATGACAGGTAGACTTAAGAGAGAGGCCCTGCATGGCTCAGTGGAGTCGTCTGGCGATCGGAAGGTTCCAGGTTCAATCCCGGCACCTACTGAGAAGCCTGTCGAGGTGTCCTTGAGCAAGACACTGTTCCCTTAATTGTTCTGGCCTGGGATGGACTGACGACCTTGAAGGGTGCATCCTCACCTTTCATCCAATGAGAACCGAGATAGGTTCCCCGTGACCTGACTTCGGCTCAGAGGTTGAAAGAGTGATGGATGGATGGATGGACTTTGGAGTTGAACTAGAATCTTACCCTGAGCCCCATGTATAAACTCTAAACAGACTCATTCTGATACGGAGCTTTTCTAGTCTAGCAGCCACGGCAGCCTCACATTTACCCAGCATGGAGAAATAAAGCCCTGATACCCTTTTCTTGATGCCCCGTGGTGGGATCGAACCCGCTACGCCCGACTTGGAGGCACGCACTCTGCTGCTGAGCCACCGCAGCCCCTAATCAAAAATCAGCTTCTGAGCATGTTCCTCAACCTGAAACATAATCCAGAAATAGCTTCAACACTCGAGGCTTTGCACTGAGCCTGGTAATCACAAGAACACAGTCTCAAACACAGGGATCCTCTAACAGGGACGGACCGAGCTACTTCCGGACTCACGTCATTACCTGTGAAAACCCGCCTCAGGGTCAATGACAGGATTTGACCTGCATTTTGTGTAACACGGTTTACCACAAGGTGGCGGAGGGATCCATGCACATGCCCTGGCCCTCTCAAACACGCCTCTTGAAATGAAACTTATTAACCACCATTACATCAGTGCTCACAAATTGTATTTTGATATGCAAAACGGTTTTTAAATGCATATATTATACGCTGGTTTAATCCTTAATATCGGTAAATATGCCATATTAGAGGTTTTAATATTCTTAGGAGATTATCACGCACTCGTGGCCTGTGTGCTTATGCAGGGCTTCAGCATTATCAAATATTAATTCTTCTAAACTTGCTCTTTTAAGAAGCCTTCTTTGATGTTGATGTAATTTCCCATAGCCTAAGCAGATCTCACACAGTAGCATATCTGCCGGAGAGCAGTGGGCCATAATTCATTGATGAGCCATGCGGGGTACAGACGCTCACACATCCGTGAGCCTGGGCGAGATCTCACTCGGCTCTCCCTGCTAGAACGGATCTGAGGGACCCCCGTGATGTGGAGCGGGTTCTCTTTCGCACCTCCGGGCCCGTAGAGGGGGGGAGAGAGCGGCGGCCTGTCTGCTCTCTGCACTCCGGAGATGTCAGAGAAGAAGAAGAAGAGAAGGCCAGTCGGTGAGATCCAATGAAAACCAGGCAGATGTGTTTGGAGCCACGTCTTGGGATCCTTCAGCACATCTGCCTCCGTTAAAAGTAATCGTCATCTAGAAAGTTGTCTGACACGCTGCAGGGGGAGAATATTAGAGAAGCAATTCAAGCCAAACAGAAAGTTTAAGGTTACCGCGCCAATTAAATAATTCATCTTTGACAATGTCGGGGCCTTGGAGTTTGGGAACTGATCTCTCTGTAAACAAGCTAAACCAGCTCAAATTGAAATAAACTGCAAAGACTGAGGCGTCTTCGAGGAGGGCGCGGCTGTCTTTCATGTTGCCTGACTTTGGGGGAGGCTGAATGTTGCTAATCAGAAATGGGAAGACCCGGGGCGGATAACGCGGGCTGATTAGCTTTTGTACGCTGGAGACCAAAAAAAAAGAAGTGCTTTTTAGAGCCTGCGATGATATTTGTTTTCTTTTAACAAGATATCTGAGGAAGGCACATAAACAGAATCCACCGACGTGTTTGTTCTCTTCAAAAGGAGAAACAGAGAGAGAGAGAAGGCTGGCGTTCTGCTTCTCACAGACTGCGTCGGCTTCATGAACATGCTCATTATTTCAATAAGCCCGTTTTGCCTCCCGCGGATGCTCTAGAAAGGGAATGGTGGATGACCCTGGCTCTGGTTTTAAGATAATGCATTTGCTCAGAAGAGCGTCAAGACCCCGGGTTCGAGCGACAGCAGGATCCCCAGCCCCCCCCACCCCCAGATTTCCTCGTTATCTTCACTTCATCACTGGATTAGGGCCCTGAGGAGCCTGGTGGAGCCTGGGAGCAGGTCACGTGACTTGTTAGTTCTGCGGTTTAAGGTCGCCTGGGTTACTCTTGTAAAGTTTGCCACTAATAGGATAATTGATTGACAGTCTTTAGGCTTTTGTGTAGTTATATTATATTGTTTCTCCAGCATGCTGCAACACTTTCATTCTGAGAAGCAACTGGTTACAAGGGCAGCACGGCCATGGGGGAAATTAAGCGAGGGGACTGGTTTAATGATTCCCCTGCCAGAAAAAGTTAGACACACAACAAACTGATCCCTCTGCACTCTGATCTCACAACTACAGCTAGCACGGAGTCCACAGTCATGCTTGGAGTGGTGTCTGTGCACTTTCGCTAATCTCTTGACAAATCCCACTGCAGGCCCTGCAAGGGTGTATATACTATGCGTGCGTCCATCTGGCCACCACAAGCCAGTTTCAAAATCCCAGCTTTGAGCTGCAGACAGTGGCGCGGGAGCTTTATTTGCTATGCTGTTTTTGTGGTAGTATATTGTGGATTTCTTTTTGTTCCCTGGCCCTCTCCAGCTCTTACCCAACACTTTGGCATGGCGAAGGCCGGCGACAAGCCAAGCGGCTTCCTGTACATCCAGCTGCTGTAGTAAATGTGCTACAGTACTCTCAGGCCTGTACTGTATTGCTGTGGAATGCAGACTTTGGATGATGGACTCGGTCTGCACTCCCCCCACACGCTCAATCCTCTCTCATACCCCCGGTGTCTGCCTGGGTTTGAGGAGTGAAATCAGCCTCAGAAGCCTCATGTCGTAGACTCCTCCATTTGCATCCACACTGTAAGAGCTGGAGAGCGTTTACTCTGTTACGAGCGCAAATCCCCCGACTCAAATTATTCAAATTCAAATTCTACCTTTCCAAAACTAGGAAAAGAGGAGATCATCTTTGACTTGGCTGGCCTCTCTTTGTTGTTCCAAGCTTCAACATATCGACTTATCCATTTACTCTGCCACAGACTGAGAGGTCTGTTTTAAGTCACGCCTGTTCCCCACGCAGTGGCCTGGATACAGACTTAGATGGAGCTTGGGGGATCGAGGCCAGATGCCCTTCCTGATGCCTGGCGGGGGGGAGGGGGTTCAAACCCACAGCCTCTGGCTGTGACTCAGTTCCCGAAACACAGGCCGTACCACTGAGCTTCCACGGCCACAGACTGATGTCATGATATCGGCTGACAATGACTCAACGGGGTAAGAACAACAGTTTAAAGAGATGGTTTGATACTTTGACCCGGCTCAGAGGTGACCGCCACCGACAAATGAATCCCCCTTTCAGTTCCAATTAAAAGAGGAGACCACAATAGAGAGAATGGAGGAAAGAGACACAATTAGATCCTCCATATCAGTTTCCACAAATCATTCCATCCCTTCACACTGAGCTTCCCTTCAGCACAGTTCTAGTCTCTCTATAATCTGTAACGATTTGTCCGGTGACATTGGGAATATGGTTTTCGATTAATCTTGTGTAAACTTATGGCTTCAAAATAAGTTTACTTCAAATAGTGTTTCATAAAGAATTAAGTTTACTCCTCAGCAAACTCTATATTCAGTCTGTTCACTGCTGACACTTATGACGTTCCATTGCCACAAGAGGGCGCTGCAGATGAGCGAATATGACTTGAAGGCCCTGATTTAAAGTCCAGCCCATACTGTGGCTTTAATGTTCCACTACAATACAACACTCGACAGGGAGTCGAACTCAACGTAGGAACTCTGATGAAGCTACAGAGATAACGTCCACACACACTGTGAGGCATGCAGGGATCGTTTTATACATAGATGTATTGGGATGTACGTCCATTTGTCTTTATGTACTAATATATACGTGTGAGGATATGATATGTACTCCTGAATGTGTGTATGGGAGCATATGTGATAAAATAGGTTAGGATAATATTTTTTTCTTGCCAATTTGGTGTCTTCTCAGTGTTGGTATGGTTTTCAGCACACACAGCTGTGGATAAAGGAGAGAAGGAAGGTCCCCCCCCCTCATATATAGCCTTGACTTAAGCTTGACCCTCTTACTATGTATGAGCCCGTCACCCTCTTTCTGTCTCTGTGTGTGTGTGTGTGTGTGTGTCCATGCACAGCCCACTTAAAAACTGGGGTAAATGGGAGCAGGAAACCATGTGTTGAGCTTTCAGGGTTATTCTGACACAATCTTACACTAACACTCTAATATTAGCGAAGGACTCAATCCAGCCTTCCTCTCAGACATCTTCATCACTCCTCCCCATGGCTTCCTTTCCCTCCCATCCCTCTGGGTATGGGTTTGATGATTTGTCTGCTGCAGCCTTTGTCCCTCCCTACTCCAGATATTGTGCACGGTGAGATCAGTCTGACGTTGCGCAACCCAAGAGTTGGTTCTGGTCCAGCACAAACGTTTTCCTCTTGCAGTGTGTGACCATGGCCCTCTGCTGAGCCAATGAACACATCTCAGGCAGCAGTGGAAACTACGCTGTGCCATTTGAAATCCTAGTGAGGTTTCTTGGAGTAAGCCAGAGCAAGCTTTGGCTCTTCTGGCTTCTTCTGGCCCTCTTTAAGTAAATGAGCTTTAAATGACCAGCGGAATTAAATTAGCGGGCATAGCAGGACTGGGGGGCTGGGCTTACTTGTGAGGGTTAACAGCCCACGGAATAGCCGGGGGGGGGCACTATGCTAACCTTTTACAACACTCGGTTTTTAACAGTGATCTCAAACTTTATCGGTCCTTTTGGAAAACCCGTTTACGCCCCGGTGGCCTCTGCTGACTGGCGTCCATCCCCTTTAAGGCATCGGCCACTCTCCACGGACAGCTGGGCTCACTTGCGGCCTTTAACCAGTCATCCACAAAGACCTTTAGGCCCAGACGTAATGCAGGCAGACCCCACAGTGTCCATGTGGGGATGAATTATTCCCCTCTGTCCAGGACCGACACTGCTGAGAGCGCCTCCGCACCCTTCGCCAGAGGTTTCCCCCTGGGAGCCTCTTCCTCCACACGCATAACGTTCCATCATGTCAGCCGACCGTCTGGATCACTCTGTACATGAGCTGCTCTGTTTTGTCTTTCTTTCTTTCTCTACACTATCATTACTTGTGTACAATACTATACAGTACAGCATCTGTGGTTCCTTCCTTATTTATCCAACCTTTTTTTTTTCCTTCCTCCTCTCCATCCCCTGCTCTGCTCACTGGGCCTACAGCAGCCTGCCAACTCTCCCCAGGTCACAGATGTTTTTTACTGCTGCAGGGGAAAGAGCAGGTGGCCGGGGTGCAGCAGGTAGATCAGATCCCCCCACAGGCCAGAGGAGGCTCAGGAATGCCACGTGGTCATCCTAAAAAGCTCAAAGCTGCTCTTTTAACCAAAACACGCCACATATCCTCATGTAAATGATGCTGCAAACTGCATGGAGCTTTAGCAGACGTCTCAAAGCAACAGTGACCAGACTATAAACCCCTAGACTCAAACAGACCTTACTTGATCCCTTGGTCAAGCCGTTTCCTGTTGATTGGAGTGAATGGGGAGATGCGGTACGTGTGACAGCAGCCTCTCCGTGAAGCTAGACGGCTGTAATTTCCTTCATTTAACAACCTTAAAGTAAATTCAGGAGGAGAGGTGAATGCTCTTGACCTTGAGACATCTGGTTTGAGCAATGTGGACTACACATGCACGGGAGAACCACGTCCCAAGGTCGTGTAGTTAGCAGCCAGAAAAACTCAGAACGTCTGAGAAGTCTTTCGCTCGCTCCGTGGAAGGACACCCTCTGTGACGCAGGCCGAGGAGGCCATCTCTCCCTGAGCACACCGACATCCGAGCTGTCGTTTCTGTGACAGCTCTGACGACCTTAATGTGCTTTATAAAAGCAGGGGGAGCTCCGTGTTGCACATGGCCGTTTTCATCACAATGGAGCCTGAATCTTAATGAGCGGCCCACGTGATCAGGTTTGCTCCTGGGAATGGGGATTTGGTGCAGCCCAGCTGCCACACAAGCTTTAGTGGTGTCATTAAACAGGCTTTTTACCGCATAGAGGGTCCCTCATCCACGTTGAACTCGCCATAAACATGCAGTCGACATTTTTACATGAGGGTCTGCGTCTCCGCGGCAGCGTCGCTGTCTAATCAGAGGTGCCAGTCCCTTGTTGCCCCTGTGGTGGAGCAGGAGGATGGGAGCTTATCACGCCAATTCCTGTCAACAGCTGTAAATGAACTTCCTTAACGTCAGCGTTCCACCTAAATGACTCCATTAACCGCAGGCTCACATCAAACTTTCCTAAGTACGTGTCTTTCTGTTGTATTTCCTTTTTAAACTCACCGGTGTGGGAAGAAAACTGACCTGTGACCAAAAAAGTGGCTTTTACACTCCGCAGCTTTTCTTTCTTATTTTGTTGGGGAGTGCTCGTGGGGACTCATTTTTAGGTGTTTGCTGTTCCTGAACAGCTTTTTTCCTCAAAGCAAACACAATAATGAATGAATGAAAGATTTTTATTTTCAAACAAGTATGAAAACACAAATATATCTGTTCATTTAGCACACACACACACACACGTATATTATATAAATACAATAAATAAATGCCGTATAATATACAATGTCTTCTAATCATAAATTATAACAATATGAACGTTATGCACTATATAATTTGACTGGAGTTTGCACAGCTACATGGAGTCTAAAACTGGAAATTGCAAAGACATCGGTAGGACAATGCATCTGACCGAAGCAAACGCACACTCTGGCTTATCTCTTGTACCATATGGGAAAGAAGTGTACCATCTGATGTAGACAAATTAGAAGAGAAGAACATCTAAACCTACATCAGACACGCTCCGTAGATTCTCCTGATGACAGTCAGCGAGGAGAGGGAGCACTAGAAGGAGGGAGCCCGTTCAGTGTTTGATACTGCCCATGAAAGAAAGTTTGTACTGCAACTCAGAGTAGCTGACCACAGAAACCCTTGGGATTGGCTATAGATGAAAAGCAGGAATGGGGTGAACAGCCCCCGAAGGGCATTAAAGAGCTCTTTACAGGCCACACTACCAACTCCACACCCTCCAGCTCTGGGAATGGTATAGCAGAGATGCTTTCAAATCCAAGTGTACAGTCCCTCATGATGGGGATCACACAGCAACCGCTAGCCAGGGATCCCTATTCGCCTCTCTCTACGAGCTTGCCTTCAGTCTCGCTTTGAATTCCCACACGTGCACCACTCTGAAGCCCGGTGATCAGAAGGGGTCAAAGTGATCATTATCCAGATGCACTCAACTTTTTCGATTAGCATTTCATCCATAATTTCCACAGATGTTTTTCATTTTGTGTTCAGCGTCGGTTTGGAATGATATGATTTCATTATAATTGCAGCTGGTTGCAGAATGTAAAAGTAAACACCATACAATATATACCATACAGTCCTCAATGTTGCTTCCACAGCCAAGGCAATATTTTTAGCAATCCAATTATATCCCCCCACCAACAAAAAAGAGAATGGGAACAGAGACTGGTCTTTGAAGCACCATCAACACATGGCCTGAAGCTGCACCACTGTCATTACTGACTCAGTAGCTTGGTGCTTATCTTAAAGGAGCATGATACCCTAAATTCACCTTTTTTCCAGCTTTCTGTCAGTGTCACTAACAATTTGGCTATATAGTGTATGAATCTATGGTGTTAAGTGGACTATAAATTACATAACATAGTATTCTCAAATTTTCTGTAAAAAAACAAAAACAAAACCCGTCCTCTCATTGCTAAAAAGCAGTTGAAATATAAAATCATGCCTGGATGACGACGATTTGGCAGTTTTGAGAATTTTAAACAACTCCATGATGCCACAACCCTTCCCTCTCTCCAAAGCCCTCAAATGTTCTCAGCATCTCGTATAAATTAGGTCCAGGGCTGTAAAAATGCCATTTTCATGACAAGTTGGAGTTGGGGTTTTTTTGGGGTGTTTTTGGGTTGTTTTTTTCTGCCAATTACTTAAAATTCGCAAGATAATTCAACCGTCACTTTAAAACAAAGAAGGGGACTAAATGTTCACTTTGATAGATTACCCAAGACAAGCAAGTTCCAAGTCTCTGCGAGTTGATTTTCATGCTGCACCGAAAATGAATAGAGACCAACTGCTGTCTGGAAGGCAGGAACATTTGGGCTACTGTGGAAGTGCATTATCAGCATAACATTTGCAGCTTTCAAAAAGAATTAAGGTCAGAGGTCATTGTTTTTCTGTCTGTTCCATGACCCTTTAACCTTTAGATCCGAAAGATTGTGCTGCTACAGTACTATGATTGGTTATGGAGAAAGCATTTGTTGATGCACAGCCATGCGGCTGTTTATCCCTAAAGCTGGTCTCAGGGACCAGTGTAGAACCTGGTCCACACGACACAGGCCAGTGGAATGTGCTCTTTGCATGAAACCCATCCTATTGTATAGGAGCAGTGAGCAAGCTGCCATATGGAACTCGGGGAGCAGATAGAGGTTCGGCGTCTTGCTCAAGGACACCTCGACATGCTTTCTGCAGGACCGGTAATCAAACCATCAATCTTGCGATTTCTAGAAGACCGCCCTACCCCCTGAGCTATCCCACCAGACATACTATTTATTCAAGATATAATTTAAAGCATTCTAGTCGGTGGCCACAGGATGAAGAATAAAGATAACAGTGAACGTAAACTATAGCAGAGATAGTGAGTGAAATATATTACCTGAATTTAAAAAGAAATCACAACCTTAAATTCTTCATTGCCATCGTAACACACACATTCATCCCTCCTTACACAGATCCAGCTGAATATATCTTGCATGTTGTATAAATACATCCCATGAATTTCTTAATTATATATTTTGCATCTGTACTCAAGCATCATATTAGCTTTTTAACCAAGAAAGTTTTGATTGATTGATTGATTGGTTGATTAATTGGTTGGCTAGTTGATTGATTGGTGGGTTGGTGGATGGATGGATTGACTAATTTATCTCTACAGGATCCAAATCATGAAAAGTAACAATCCAGCAATGCATGACAGTAGGTGTTCAAACCAGATCTATATCTTACTTCTAAAAGTGCTGTCATTTTGCCTTCTGAATGGGATTTTCTAGACCAGGTGTTTTATTTTGCTTTTCCAAATGATCTTTATTACATTTTGGAGTAACACTGGATAACATTTCAGTCCGATTGTATACATTTAAAGTGTAAAAAAGAATACTCTGGGTCACTCCCACACATCTTTCATAGAGAACATATTAGAAATGGTGCAGCTGTAGAAAGCATTTGCAAATAAAACACAACACTGTCTACATATGTCTAGTAGCACTCACCACCACCCTGTGTCCATAGTGCTTAGCTGTGTAGAATATCCACATTTGACTTATATGAGTGCTAAGGTGTTAGTGTTCCAATAAATTCTCCCTATCACTGAAAGTGCTGAACAAATTAAATGTATATCCAGACTAGGGCCGTCACAGATACAGTATAAATAGGACTTATGTAAATCTAAATATAATTTTTTTAAATAAAAAAAACAACATGGAGGAGGAAAAAGGGGGGAAATAAACTGAGCTTTAAATATGTGACACTGACAGTTGTAATGACCAAAATAAATATTCTGCTTACCATCAGTGAGACACTTGGGCTTGCTTCTGGGAAATAATGAGTCTTGGTGGGATGGGTGAGGGGCTGACATGCAGAATTTGTTCCTTGCCTTTGATTTCGAGACAGTCACAATGGAAAAGCCTGACTCGCATAAATAGGTGGTGATGAAAGGTAACAAAAGTTTGCACATTTTGACAGAGGGATATTGACTGGCAGCCAGTATCCAAAATGAACTAAGGTCAACTTTTGTGAACTGAAGCTTCAGGCGGCTCTTTACTGCTAGTTCCATGAGTTCATTTTCCAACACAGTGGACAGAGCCATGTCTTCTGAAGCAGGATCCCCAGAGAGGATCTAAAATCCAAAGGTTTCCATGTTGTGTGTCCTCCGGGAAGTAGTCTGCAAACTTTTGTGACAACTGAATCAAATGTTGCATTAAAGCACTGGATGTGTTGACATGAGGAGAGGCTTCCAAGGTTTCACTTAGGGGGGACAACATGTCAAACTGTCCCCCCTTAACCCTTCTGATCCAAAGAACACGTTTTTCTTAAGCCCCTCGATTTTGTCAGAAACCAAAAAAACGTCTTGCATTGATATTTTGAACTGATTTAACTGGTCAAATATATATGATAAGTGAGCCGGTTTTTCACAGAGGTAACCTTCACTGTGGTACAAGGAGCTGCAAATGTTCTGCATCATGTGTTTCCCACAGAGCAGCAAAACACCTCGAGTCGAGTGCATTTTAAATACAGTTAAGAGTTTTTACAATGACCCTCACGGCTTCGTGCAGTTCTGGTGACATATGTGTTTGGATCTGCTGGAGACACAAATATGTATCCCTGCACCGTCTGTGCAAACACCTGGACAGTATTTCCATCAAGTCCCTTTTTGGGGAAGTAATGGTGGTAGCGCATCATATCTGCTGCTGTTCTCGTGGAAAGCTCGATGCAAAGCAGGTCATTGTGAAGCTACTGTCTCTGCAGTATGTCACAAAAACTAACAATAAAGCAGAATTGCTAATTAATCATGTCAGTCTACTAGTCCAGCTGTATGGCAAAGTATGGGCTTGCCTTTGTTCTTTCCCCAAGCTGACATTCAATGTCATCACTCAAGTCAACAATTCTGCTCTGTGTCATCAGAGTAGTATTGTCTGAATCTTAGTTGCAGCTGCCTCCACCGGTAACCTTCAGCACATATCCACAGAGCTAGGCGAAATAAGCTCCTCTGCTATCGTAGTCGGTTTCTTACTACGCGAGCAGCAATGGCTTCTGACTAATCTTGTGGTGCCTTTCTATTGTGCCTGAAAGACCGTCACTTCCCCGTAGGAGACATTCACATGGCTTCCCAACACATCCCTGGTGTTTTGCATTTAAGGGTCTCTGGAGCTTCCATGGTTTCAGCGCCTCATCTCACAGGATTTCACCGCATTCGAACACACCGTGCTTTCGACTCAGCATCACTACCTCCCATTATGAATCCAAATGCAATGTATTCATGGTTATATTTCCTCATCTTACACGTTGGAGCTTTTTCTGGCGCAGAGAAGTCTCCTGGATATCAAGTCAGTTGCTTGGCGTCCATTTTGTGACACTGCATCCACGGAAACATTAGCTGTCAGTCATTAGCGAAAAAGGTTTGTCGCTACTTGATGACGTACATGATTGGCGTGGTGATATTAAAAGGTATCTGGTCCTTGACATTATGCATTTTGATTTCTTATTTGTGCATTTTTGAGTTTATTTGAATATTAACATAAAGAACTTTGCAAATAATTTAATCATTATTATTTTAGGATAATCATTTGGCAATGCCACTACATCCACGGTCCACTAGACGGCGCTCTGCGGGCCAACACGCACTGTTTGGGAAGAGCTGTCTTAAGGGATGCCTTGATGGGTTTTCCCTCACAGTGATGGGATACTTGCCCAAAAAAGTTAATGTTTCAATTTCTTAGGTCATCACTTTTTAGTGTACAAAAGATGTGAAACTTTCCACAGCTGTACTTTGTATGCCGGAGCACAACTTCTGTAAAGTTCCCAAAAAAAGTGAGAACTCAAGACGCTGACACTTACATAAACAGAAGTCTATTTGAATAAATAGTTTGGGGTCTTAACCATGAGTGTTTCTACGAAGCTGACCATATAGGGTGCAGGCTCTCCTCTGGGCAGCGATGCATGGTTGGGGACTACAGATCTGTTTACACCAAAGCAATCAGGCCACAGGACTTTTACGATAATCAGCGAAGCTTTCTCCTCCTTCATCTCATGCTTGCTGCCCTGCGCATCTTAACATCTTCCAGAGAAATCGGAGCAGATGGCTCGGTTGAAAAAGGTGCTTCATCTCCGAATCTATGGATCCTTGTCGCTGTGTAACCTGGGGGCCCTCATCCTGAGAGCTGTTTATGTAATCCTACCACCATGGGCGTCTGCAGGACATTATTGATCTTCAAGGAAACTCGAGAGCAAGTCAAGCTCTGCTGTCAGACTGTATAAACTGGTAGATTGTTAATGAGGGTCTTTTAGGGTTACACAATGCCCCCTCGAGAACGGTGGGGCTCATGGCATCACCCTTGGCGTGTCCCATTTAAAGACGGACCAGAGTTAAGGTGAATG
>OMLC01031192.1:2497-14920 GCA_900302585.1 Regalecus glesne
TGAGAGGATTAACACCCTGAGGAGGAGCAACACCCTGAGAGAGGAGCAACACCCTGAGAGGATTAACACCCTGAGAGAGGAGCAACACCCTGAGAGAGGAGCAACACCCTGAGAGAGGAGCAACACCCTGAGAGAGGAGCAACACCCTGAGGAGGAGCAACACCCTGAGAGAGGAGCAAAACCCTGAGAGAGGAGCAACACCCTGAGAGAGGAGCAACACCCTGAGAGAGGAGCAACACCCTGAGAGAGGAGCAACACCCTGAGGAGGAGCAACACCCTGAGGAGGAGCAACACCCTGAGGAGGAGCAACACCCTGAGAGAGGAGCAACACCCTGAGAGAGGAGCAACACCCTGAGAGAGGAGCAACACCCTGAGAGAGGAGCAACACCCTGAGGAGGAGCAACACCCTGAGGAGGAGCAACACCCTGAGGAGGAGCAACACCCTGAGAGAGGAGCAACACCCTGAGAGGAGCAACACCCTGAGGAGGTGCAACACGCTGAGAGAGGAGCACAGGCTGGGTGGCTCCTCGACAGTGTGGAGCTTCTGCCGGCCTCCTGTACTCATGATAGGTCATCCTGGATAGAAATGGAATCATTCTTATAGAGCTCCGTCCTAGTCTAGCAACTCACTGACACCGTATGTCTCAGATCCACCAGAGCATGAGGGAGACTAAGTCCTAGTCAAGTTTTCTTTGGTCAAATCACAGATAGACTCCTGCAATCTGATCCTGGCAAGCATCCCCAACACACGAATGAGTTTGACTAACTGACTTCAACCCACCCAGAACTCTGCAGCATGGAGTACTACTCTGGTCTAGAGAGCTAGCTCTGTCCTGGGATGCCCCCTCAAGGAGGAGGATGGCTAAGCTGTCACCCATGATGGACAACGCCCCCCCCATGCAGGACTACATTGCTAGACTAGAGAGGTCTTTCCTTCCCGCAGCTGTCCGACTTTAGAGGTTTATAAAGATTATTTCTATTCCATGTCTCTGGATACACCAAGAACAACAATATTAGGTTCCACAGCCAATTGGGTTGAGAGAATCTCCTGCTCTATTAACCCAACTTCTTCCCTATTTTCTTGGACAGATCCAGATTATAAAAGGAACAAAGTTCCTTCAACTTCACTCCCCCTGTACACAAATCAGAAATGCTGAGCGTATGTTCAGTGAGTTTGTCTGGTGTGATGTATGTTGTCATTGACTAATTATATTGCAGCAACTTTAAATGTGTGCTAGCAGTTTGAGTTGTAGCTCTACTGCATGCCTTAGTTCAGTCTTCTGTTGATATTTCCTCTTTTAAATCATCCTTCCAAGCTTTTCATTTGGATTCTGAGGACTCGAGTGATCCATACATCAACAAGACCTACATGTCCGATGAATCCCTTTCCAAAGGGATTTTTAATCGGAGCGTCCTCCAGTGATGGATATGGTCGGTGTTGTCAAAGATCCTTTTTGATCAGATCCAATAAATCTCCTGAGCCCAATATGTCTTTTGAGGTTTACAGAGGACATTGTGCATATCGACAAGTTCCTTAAATATTTTAATATTCTTGTTCTCAGGACTAAAAATCTCTATAATTTGTCTTACCCCCTTATCAGCCCATTATTTAAAGCCTCCATCCTCCTTTTCCTGGCGTAAAATAACTATTACCCAAAATTGGACATAACTGATAGAGAACAGGTGTTTCTTTAAAATATTTTTGTATGTCGTGCCAGGTAAGAATCGTGATTTCTTTCCCTAGAGTCGGATGCTTTCTTTGTAAGGTTTCAAGCATATCAGAGTAGATGTATGTCGGCAGCTAAAGCTTTACAGGACAAGACTTGATATCTTTCCGAGCCGGTGAGTTTCCTGCTGAGTAACAGAACCTCATAGTTCTAACTTGAGTTTCCCAGTAAAACCACAGCAGTGTGGGGCACTGTAGCCCCCTCCTTTCAAAAGGTGAATACAGAGGGGACACAAAGTCTTCGGTGCCTTATTTTTCCAAATAAAATGACTGAAAATGTTCTTTAGTTTAGAAAAGATAATTGGTGGGGGTGGCAAGGTAATATTTTGAAATATATGCAACAACATGGGGATGATATTCATCTTCAGCATACTCATTCTACCAATATGGGAGACAAGAAGTTCTGACCAGCTATCGATTGACTCATAAATTGATGCTATGACAGGATTATAATTAGCCTGTACCACTTCTTCTAATCGATGGGCAATTTGAATTCCTACAAATGTGAAACTGTTAACTGTTTAAAAGTGTCCATCATGACCGGGTGGATTATTTCTTTCATCTGAACTGATCAGCAAAAGGAAGGATTTCCAGCTGTGGATTCTGCAGCCGGAGACACTGCCAGATCATAGATGCAGAGTGTAAGCAACTCGCTGAACTGATTAGTAGTTAGTGGAACTTAAGAGCTACCACAAGATGAAATATCAATTGGAATTCGACACCTTGTTTTATTAGTTATTAGGATTGTAATTTCAAGATCTTGTAGGTGAAAGGTCACCAAAATCTCTGTTCTGAATTGGATGAAGTATTATTTATACTGAGAGGACAATATAATGAAATCTCAGCCTCAAAAGCTACAGCTAATCTTTTAAAACTAAAACAAACCATCTTTGACCATGGGGAAAAGTCAGGAAAAAAGCATTTTAAATACAACATCAGAAAAAATGTGGTGTTATGTATAAAATAACTTGAAACTGCTATCACCGTCCTCAAAAGCCAGAATGGTGATACTATCATAGACCTTATTAAACTAAATTTGGCATTTAGGGAATATTGTTGAGAACTGTATAGCTCTAAAAGAGATCTAGAGTCTTTTCCTGAATAATATTAACATCCCCAATATCCTAGTAAAGGATGGATAGCCCTGGGTGACGACATGACCTGAGCAGACCTCTCCATGGCAATAAAAAATATGAAATCTGTGAAAGCAGCAGGGCCAGACAGACTCCCTATAGATTTTTACAAGAAAGTAGAATCTAAATTAAATACCTCCTCTTCTGGAAATGTTTATGGGCTTATTAAAGGAAGGAATCCTTCCGTCCTCTTTGAGAGGAGCTTTAATTACACTTCTCCCTGAACCTGGGAACTTGAACGATATATATGAAAAAAACAGGCCAATTGGTCATTTAAACTCAGATTTAAAGATTACCTGTAAAAACTCTAACAAAAAAAGACAGATTTTACTACAAGGAATTATAAATGGAGACCAAAATGGGTTAATTGTGGACCATCCGGGATTTTAGAATGTTAGAAGGGAATCTAGCCTTAATCCCCCAAGCTCCATCAAAGTCTGTGTCCACCCCCACAACATGAGAAGTAATCATGACGGGTAAAACAGATCTCTCATATACAAACATATCTCCCGTCATTAGATACAGAGAAATACAGAGAAAGCTTTCAACAGGGTGGAATGTGCAAACCTGTTCAAAGTACTTGAGGGGCAGCATAGCTCAGTGGGTAGAGCGGTCATCAGGAAATCGTAAGATTCCAGGATCGATCCCCGGAATGCCTATAGCATGTCGAGGTGTCCTTGAGCAAGACACTGAACCCCTAACTGCTCCCCGAGCGCCATATGTTGGTAGCTCACTGCTCCTATACAATAGGTTGGGTCAAAAATGCAGAGAAATCAAAATTTCCCCTTGTGGGACTGATAAGGGAATCATTATTATTATTATTATTATGATTGATTTAGGCTTGGGGGAAAATCTTGTAACTGGAGATTTTTTTAATAAAAATAACGATTACTGACAGGGGTCTGCTTTATATGTCACGACCAGTCGTCATGTTGTGGAGGTGGACATGGAGTTTGTTACTAACAATTCACCCGAAACTAAGATCTAACAGAGGAGGTTGACAGGGTTGTTCATTATCACCGCTCTTATTTATGCTTGCAGTTGAGCCTCTAAGTAATTAGCATAAGCGATCACAAACAGATTTCAGGCATACATACAGGTCAACTTGAACATTGTATAGCTCTTTATATGGATGATGTGATTCTCTTCCTTAAAAACGGAGGTAATTCTGTTACAGCTCTTATGAGTCTCAAAAGATTTAGCAGTGTCTCCAGCCACAAAATCAATCATTTGAAATCATTCCTTTTGCTGTTCAGTTCAGAGGAGAGAAATAAGCCACCCAGTCATGATGGACAGAAAACGTACACTAGATGATTTCATCCAATTCTAGAGAAAAAAAAACATGTTTGGTATATTGCATGGCATAGAAAAATATTTTGAATGAACACCCGTCTCTCTTGGTTTTGTCCAATTCTGGGTAATGCTTATTTTACGCCAGGTAGAGAGAAATGTCCAAGGAATTTGGGAAGAAGTTGGATTAATAGTGCAGGAGATTCTATCAACCCATTTGACTCTGGAACCTTCTTTTGTTCTAGTTCTTGGTATATCCAGACAGACATAGAATAGCATGTGGATTGACAAGACTGTAATGGGTCAGTTGAGGCCACCATTGGTCAGTGCCCTCACGTGGTACCAATAGAAACTACAAAATCTGCTGCGGCGACCCAGAGTAATCCATTGTTTTCATTATCCAATTCCAGCTATCACTCTCTTTGGTTGGTTTCGTCATATGACACATCCAGGTTACAGGTCAGACGTTCTGACCAGGAAACCCTTAGTTTGCCTTACATGTGGCCAGCTTGCTGCTCCTGCTACCTTTTGTCTTTCCTGTCCTCCATCGTGCCTTAGAAAACAACACTTGTACGTTTGTTTATAATGTAACACAAGTGTCATCCAGTGCATTGTGGGATGTTGGATATGCTGGACGCATCTATTGGAAATTTGTGTGAATACCTCCAATGCTAAAGTAGCTACGTGTAGCTCTGGTATTATCTATTGTAATAAGCTGGGTCATTTGGTAGTTTTCCTGCTCATCTATGGTTGCGCCGTTTCTATTTACAAGTTATGTACAGTTAGTTACCCGTCTGTATGCAGCTATATACATATTAGTACGTTAGCTCTCTTTTATATCACCTTGTTATGTGCATGGACACGTCATGACATGTAGCATCCAGTCAAGTCAAGTCAAGTCAAGTATATTTGTATAGTCCATTATCACAAGTTAACAATGTGCCTCAGTGGACTTCACATCAACACAACCTCCTGTCCTCAGACCCTCACATCAGACGAGGAACAACTCCCTTAAAACCTTTAACAGGGAGAAACCTCAGGGAGAGCCACAGAGGTGATTGAAAAGTCACTGATGCTATCTTTTTGTATTGTTCCAGAGTTTGATAGAATCTCCAGAGGAAAAAAGACAACAGTCAAATTATTCAGCCTCTGATTTTACTCTGTCAGCTATCTGTTGATTTGTGAACAGACGCACACATTGGGGACAGAACACCAATATTAATTTGAATAAGGGTGATGATCCTCTAGGGAAGGCATTTCTGGCGCTCATTGACACTTTCGGGCTTGTTCAGCTTGTTCGAGGGAAACGGCCTTGATCTGACGTTACCTAAAGGGATGGCTGTTTCTGATCAGGATGTCTCACCAACTACATCTGCTGTGTCAGCTTATTTTCTTATTAAGCTGGACGCATCAATGGCCTGGCCCGTTTATGACAGCACAGATGCAATGGCCACTCAATGCATTGCTCCATCCACTGTTTACTACATCTACATTTAGCTAGCAGCTGCCTGAGGCCTTGGCTCCTTTCACTGCAGTGACAGACTCTCTTGAAAATGTCCCTGGTGAGATCATCAGTCAAAGAGAATGATGAAGGACAAATCCCGAAAGGTGGTGTGCTCAAGAAACTACCCACACCACAAACCCTTGGTGGAAAAGCTAGAAAGGAGCGCTAGTTGATACTCCCCTGCAGCATTGACAAGCAAGATGTTGCAGCCTGGTTCTGTGAGAAGAGTTCCAGTCGATTTTGTTCTTGATTTTGTCCTGGAAAAAATTGTATTGACCTCGTTTATGATGAAAAAAATTGGCCTTTCAATTTATAAACTTTATCTTTAAATAAACCTTTAAGAAGTCATTTAGTACTGAATTAGCATTATATGCGGTGAAAATGTTGTTTTACTTCATCATAATCGGTGGGAAAAATGTACCCCCATGTTGCTCGACTTATCCTCTCCCTTTGCTCAACTCACCCCCCATCAGGGGCACGCTGAGCCAAGGGACTGCTTTTTGGGGGTGGTCATATTTTGAAAATGGTTTCTTTTTTATGCAAAATAGATTATTCCCAGAGATGTACCGCATCCTGAAATATATGTACATATTTAAGATGGAGACGTTACTGTCATGTCCTCACTCTAAAGATGCCTAAAGTTAAAACTGTCTCAACTCAGCCCACGCTCCCGTGATGATCAGTAATCAGTTCTATGTTGTGTGTATTATTCAGAAACTAGCTTATTTACTCACAATCAAAACAAAGGTTAAGTTGAAGTACACACATTACAATTCTGAATTGGTCCCACTCTCTTGAATTCTCATGATGAAATCCTCTGCATCTGCCAGTTTACCAAAACACTGTGTTTTGTGTTCTTGTAGGTCACCAACAGTCTAGCGGGGGAACGTACACCATGTTTTATCCCCCGTGCTTTGGAGCGTCCGTCTGGCGGAGTCTAATTCCTTCTTCTTTCTGAGCTCCCAGCTCTGGATAGAAACGCACCGGTCGATCGTTTGTAGAGAACTAGTTTTAGGCTTGGACTGCTCTTAGTACAGCCATCTTCTCTGTCTTTCAGAAACGTCATAATGTTGTTGGCGGTGTGTTAGGTGGTCGAATCTGGCCAATAGGATTGGTTGTGAAGCCCAGTGTCTCCATGCAGGATCCACTCCTCAAGGAAAGAGTAACCATCATCCCCCTCCACCTTCTCTGGTAAATACATCAGTCTCCAGTTAGATTGCCTGGAAATAACCGCAAGATCTGTGACTTTAGTTTCCAGCTCTCTCTTCTTATCCCCGAGGGTCCAGACCTTAGCCTGAATGCTAACCATACCATTCACCATTAGAAATGCATCCCTCAGTGCTGGTAATATGCTCAGTACATTCCCTCATCTCTCTCTCTCGTGCCTTCAATTGTGACCAATATGATCGAAACGTCAGCCTTTACATCTCTAATAGCCGTTCTTAATTGCTTCTTCTTTGGCCTTTTCAACAGACTGATCCTGCATCATGCTAACATTAGCTTCCCCATTTTCCTTTGGCGGGCTAAAGTCTGCGATTTTAGATTGGAAAACATTTCAGGGAATTTTGTTCAATTCTCCTGCTTCAGTCAATAACAGAATATTTTATAATGATACTATTCCTTTTTCTATAATTACAAATCGGGTATGAATCAGATTTTATTAGAGTTGAGGGAAGGAAAAACATGATTTTCTAGCTCGTCCCCGTTGCTTGAGGTTGATCCTTTTTACGTTTAACTCCTGCTAATGTATTCTCTGTTGCTTATGGAGTGATTTATTGTCGATTGCACTGATGTTTTAAAGATTTATTTGATTATATTTCATTTGAGGTGACCTAGAGAATCATGAAAGGTACCTTTAAATAAAATGCATTATCATCCCATGAAGAATGCTGTATATACTGTACATTGAAGAAGAAAAGGCTTGAGAGATGGCCTCTGCAAAGTTGTATACTCTACATACTAAAGGCAGCTACTATAGCTACTACTGTATAAGTTTAAGTTGACGTCCGACTGATTCTTTTTCATTTCCAAACCTTCATTCCTCTGAAACGTTAGCACTACATGTAGGGGGACCTTAAGTGTTTCACAGAGTTTCACAGTAGAGGATAATCTTCACGATAGTTAGACCCCTGGGGCTTCGGTCTCATCAAGTGCAGAGCTCCCTTTGAAAAGGTCAATCATGGGATGTGTACCGGGAATACAGACCTCTGATTTACGCCCCCAAGAAACAACAACAATAGTTTAGCTAAGTGTTAGAAAAAGAATTGAAGATGCTGTCACTCACCTGCTGGGCCAAAGAGAAAAGGTCCTGATGCAGGGCTAGCACGGCTCTATAGAAGGCCCCATCGTGTGTGTCTCTGGGAATCATACAGGTGTACTCTTCCATGCTGTCCCAGTGTCCTGGACAGACATCATGCCATTGTGGATGAGCACACATGTTGTACAATGGGAAGTCTGATTCACATGTCAGCATTATTCCCCACATTGTGGGGGTAGACACAGATTTAGATGGAGCCTGAGCATCAAGCCTGGATGGACTTCCTGATGCCCGGCAGTGGGTTCAAACCCGCAGCCTCTGGCGCCCCAACATGTTGTCTTGTACAATGAGCTACAAATATCAATGGATATTCTGTCAAACTATCCAATCAGAATATGATGGCAGGTCTTAAACATCACAGTAAGCCCCTTGAGCATGACGCCTTAGCTGTCACTTGCTTTGAAGTTCCTGCCCATTTACATTAAGATGAGAGCAGCCTGATATTTAATCCTCTTCCAGCTTCAACAGAGGCTGTCCTTCTCTCGGGGTGCAGCTTAAGCAGTGTGTTAGGGTTCACGTATAAAATGCTCTCATCTTCGCAGTAGTATGTTTTAGGTGTGACATAACCAATTCTTTACACGTATCCGATTTGTATCACGGATCTCTTCTGCGCTACAGGTATGTCTGGTAAAGATGACTCTTCCATAAACTCAAACAGAGAAAACACAGTGCCTATGGTAGACAAGCGTGTGATGAATGAAAAACAAGGTGTCTCTCTAAACGTGCATGGTAAGTACTTTCCTCTAAGTGCTCAAAGGACAGCTCTGCTCTTCTATGTTGAACACCCTTTGGCCATCTGTAAAGGCTCTTTAATGTTGTCTTAAAACCCACTGTTTTCTCAGTCACCGCTCGTATGCTAGCTGTTGTGCTGTGAGGGGACTGAAGGAGGACCGGTGTAGAATGTTCCTACTGGCCTTTGAGCTCATTCATTCTCTACGTCCTTACCCCAGACTGCTGCTGCCGGTAAGTTTGTGTCGAGCTTCATTCCCACTTTTTACAACCGCAACAGACTCCGAGCAAATGAGGCACACCGGCCTTGTAGAGCTTGTTGCAGGAGAAATGAATGTTTGCGTTTCTGTCCGGGCATCTCAGACGATTCGGTTTTCACCGTCAACTTTCCTTTGTTTTGGATAATGTGATCCTTTTACATTCATTGAAAGTTACATCTGCCTGTGGGCCTCTGTCTGCTCACTTCTCTACCTGACACAGCGTACAGAGCAGCCTGTGGTAGTAGCCCGTAGTCGTAGGACCCAGACGGCTCTACTGAGCTGGCCTCATTATGCCTGTTAAAGTCTCTTTGACCAGAAAAAAAAGGGCCATCTTTATTTTCATTATGTCATTATGTCAGGAGGCTTCTTCGCCGGCTGGATGGAAGACTCTCGCAGTCCACAAATTGCTGACTGCTGGTCTACACCCTTGGTGCTGAGAGCCCGTTGTGAAGCGGTGCTTTCTTTTCAACTTTTGCTACTATAGCACATAACGGTAAGTTATAATTTAGACTACATGCCACTCCCATCTGGATGAGTAGGGACCTGGCTATTAGTGCTTGGCCTCAGTTTCACTGTATCAGGAGGAGAAGGGACCTAATGCTCCCTGCAGAAGTCTATGATGTGGGAAATATTAAACTTTATTTTTGACTCTACTTTGACTTCACTGGCTGTTCTGTCACTTAACAAGGAACTTCTGACAGTATAAAACTGAATTAGTGCTTGGGATTTTCCTCAATAAACCCCTGTCCATCTCCACAACTTGGGGAAAGCATATAAATAGTAAAATCAGACCCAATTTTCATTAACGGTACCGACTGTCAATTATACCCATTCAAGTCAGATGTGGCGAATGGAAGAAATGAGAAATTACCTAAGCCCCAAGCGGCGGCGGCAGCCATTCGGGCCATCTTTGCCTGCGTCTCCTCGTTGACCAGTGTCCACTCCTCACAGCACTGCTGGTGCAACTGGCCCCTGGGAAGTAAACGCATGCTTTAGGATAGCGAAGCCTTGAACATTGAACCATTTCAATTTGAGTCCGGCATAAAATAAATTAAGTTCTTTTGAGAAAAGCATTTGTGTTTAAAAAACCAACAGTAAACATGCTCTCTGCAGGTCTAAACACATTAACAATGATTATACAAGAGAACACGCTAATATTTTCCATTTTCTGAATCAAACAGAATTTGATGAACTCATTCATTGTTGTCATTATCATTACTATTATTATTATTATTCACCAGTATTGCTCGCAGTGCTGGCCGGGGATGAGAAAGAAATTGACTGGGACTAAAACTTGCTTCTTATTAAATCTGTTATCTATTTATTCATTCACTCATACAGCTACAAATCTAAAACATGAATAGCATCCCACAGCTGTTGATGTCCAAAATTCCAAAAAACACATGTCAGTTTATGAAGCATCAGGAAGATCTTATCAAGACTAATTCTTCACTACGTCCTCTCCTGTAAGGGCTTGATTATTATTCCGGTCTACAACTCTGTATCACAGGATTAAATGACTACAGACTAATTGCCCTCATGTCTGATGTCATGACATCCTTTGAGAGACTGGTATTGGCCCACCTGAAGGAAAATACATGCCCCATGCTCGACCCTCTGAGGTTGGCAAATGGAGCAAACGGGTCATCGGAAGACAGAGTCAATATGGGACTGCAATATAACTTCCATAAGCTCGACTCCCCCAGGGACATACATGAGGGTCCTGTTTGTAGTCTTCTGCTCACCAATTCAACACCATCAATCCACATCATATCCTTCAATTCAAACTCATCCAGTCGAGTGTACCAGCCATAAACTTCCTGACAGACAAGAGGCACCAGGTGAAGCTGAGGAAAATCACATCTGATAATCAGCATCGGTGCCCTCCCGAGATGTGTGTGTGTGTGTGTGTGGGGGGGGTAACCCCCCCCACCACCACCACATCCCTCTCTCCCCTCTACTATTCTCCCTTCATACAAATGACTGCAACCTCAGGAGACCCTCTGCTAAACTCCTGAGCTTTGCAGATGACACAACCATAATTGGCCTCTTCCAGGATGGTGATGAGTCTGCATTTAGATTATACAATGCCCACAATGATCTGGAGCTGAATGTGCTAAAGTTGTGGACAGGACAGCGGACTTCAGGAGGAGCCCCTTGACACTGCCTCCCCTCATCATAATCAACAGCATGATGTCTGTGGTGAAAACCTTCAGATTTGTGGGTTCCAGTCTCCCAAGACATACGGTGGAGGAAGAGCAAGACATCATCATTAAAAAGCCCCAGCATAAGATGAACTTTCTCCATCAGCTCAGGAGGTATTATTTAAACTCCTCCACCTTCCTCACCTCCTCCATCTCTCCTCTCATCCACACATATGTATTCTGTCTTGCTCCTCCTGACTTTCATTCCTCTTCTCTCCAGTGCAGACCTCCACCTCTCCAGACTCCACCTGCTCCCTACTCTCACTACCGATCACAATGTCCTCCACCAACATCATAGTCCACAGAGACTCCTGCCTGATCTCCTCCATCAGCCTGTTATCACCACTGAGAACCAGAAAGGGCTCAGAGCTGATCCTTGATGTGACCCCACCTCCGTCTTGATCCATTCATCATTTGCAGGCAGCATGGTGGCACATCAATTAGCACAGTTTCCTCAAAGCAAGAAGGTACTGGGTTTAAATCCTGTCCCAGGTCCTTTTTGTGTAGAGTTTGCATGTTCTCCCTGTGTCCACATGGGTTTCCTCTGGGTCCTCCAGTTTCCTCTCACCATCATAAAGACATGCATATTAGCACTAATACGTTTCCCTGTACCCCTGACAGAGGCAATAGGAAAACGTATGAGTTGGTCCCTTTGTACAGCAGTTTCTCACTGTTCCTACACAATAGCAGGGATTAAATGCAGAGAACAGAGTTTGTTGTATGTATGTAAAATGAAAAATTTAGCATTCTTTTTCATTCCTGGTGCACCCCTCACCACTACTGCCCTCATACATATCCTGCCCCACCCTGACACACTTCTCTGCCCCTCCTGACCTCCTCATACAGCACCACACCTCCTCTCTCACCACCTGTCATATGCTGTCTCTACATCCACAAAGACACCATGTGACTCCTTCTGACCTCCTCCATGTTCCTCCATCCACCTCCTCCCAGCAGACATCACATGTGTGGAGTTCTGTGGTGTCATGAAGCCATACTGCTGCTCACTAATCCTCTCCTCTTAGCCTAGCTTCACTACTCTCTCCCATGTCTTCATGCTGTGTCTGATCAGCTTCATACCTCTGGAGCTGCTACAGCTCTGCTCACCTCCCTGATTCTGGACCACTGGTACCAGGATGCTGCTCCTCCACTCCTCACACCTCCTCTCACTGGGAGAGATGGTGGTGAACAGTCTGGTTAAAACCTCCACTGCCATCTCTCCTGAACTCCTCCATGTCTCCACAGGGAGGTGGTCTGGAC
>OMLC01031202.1:6435-34895 GCA_900302585.1 Regalecus glesne
CTGATAATGTTCCCCTCCCACCTTTTGTATGAATGCAAGCATCAGTTGAATCCTCCAGCTCCAACCAATCAATCCCTCACTCAATGGCCCGCCTGTCGCTCATCTCTGGGTGATGCAGAACTCTGAACAATGGACCTAGCTACCGCAGAGTGCTTTGTTCAGCACAACACAAAGCCAATGAGGATATGTTGCTATAGATCCAGCTGCCTCCATTGTGAGTGAGGGGGGTAGAGTGAGAGCGGGTGGGCAGAAAGCGAGTGCAAGTGAGAGTGTAGAAACGCTGTGTCATCCTCAGCAGTAAATCAGAATTGGGTGCTGGAGTATGTCCTCCTGGTGTCGTAAGGGCAGAGGGTATGGTTACATAACTCCTATGTAGCATCCATCATTCAGAATGCTCAAACTGGACCTTTAACACATGCACACACAGACATAAACACACACAGACCTACTTTATGTATACCTACTACTTCAACTCACGTCATATGTAAACATAGTAATCTGAAGCCACAAGAATGCTGAGCTCTAGTTTCGGTTTTTAGATGTCAAAAAACATGGTCTTGTAATATATCAACCTGCCTTATTATAATGCTTAAAGTTGCAACTCCACATTGTGTGGTACGCCTAGTCATTCACTAACAATTGTTCATGCAATATCTTTTCTCATATATATTCTGAAATCATTATTATTGATGCAATCAAATTGCTGATGAGGTTTGATCGAGAGCCTATTACTTGAGTGGACTTGCATATGGCCACTGCGGAGGCGTGTGTGTTGTGGAACCGCTCGATAGCATAGCAGGAGCATGCTGTGCACATCATGTCATCCAACACCACAATGCAACTCCAATCAATAGCTCCAGTATGTCCGCCACTGGCTGGGGTCACCTCTGGCTTGCACTCTATATACACTGCCTTCCCTGAAATATGCAACTTTCCACTTTTCAACTCAGAAAGTCTTCTATGCACAGTTTTTACCAGTCATTCTGCATTCGTGATCTTGTTGTCTTGAGTCTGAAGATGTGGATTCCTAATGTTACGGCCATTACGTTTGCACTTAAAACGAGATGGTAATAGTAATAATTCAAGAATTCAAGAATTTGTTCAATTGTGCTAATTCAAAGGAAACTTCGTGAGAACATCTGGATATTTGTCTCATTGTCTTCCAGTTAATAAGCTCTATGAGCTCAATAGCAGAACACTGTTTGCCCTCCCTGCTGCGCACACTGTTTGACTGGTACCGGCGGCAGAGCGGCACTGAGGATGAGTCTTATGAGTATAGGCCTCGCTCCAGCACCAAGTCCAAAGGGTAAAAGACCCTTCTTTTTTCTCTTCTTGCCTGTCTTTTTTAACCTCTTCAACAAATAATCAAGTGATTGCTCTAGAGATTTAGTTGATTTTGTTGCAGTTTCTCTCTATAAATTAATCTTATTTTTTGCTCTCCCTATAGAGATGAACAGCACCGGGATAAAGACTACCTATTGGAGCGGAGGGACTTAGCCATAGATTTCATTTTCTGTTTAGTTTCAGTGGAAGTTTTAAAACAGGTGAGCTGTCTTGAATCTTTTGTGAACCCTCATGTCTTTCAGATCTCTTTATAAGACTGTCATAGCATTTCTCTACCTCATGGTCATAGTGCTCCCTGCTCAAACAGTACTGGGGCATAAAGCAGAGGAAATGTCTAGTGCATGTTCACCCTCTGCAGTTCTTAACCAACTTATTTAGGTCCTCTATTTTTGTGTTCTTCCCTGCTCCATTTGGGAATAGCCTTTAAGAACTTTGTTCAAGGGAATCTTTGAATATTGTCCTTTTATTTTCATTTCCCTTTTTAGGAAATGTTTCATCTTCCTCTTGTTAGGATTCCATCCTATGAGCACTAGTCAATATTTCTATTGTTGTGAAACTTGACAAGCATTCCTTCATGGGGGCATGTCCTGCTGTTATGAGTTCTGAAGAACAAACTGGAAACAACAATGGCCTTGCATAATTAGACCTTTACATTTCTTAAATTTAACTTCTAACTAGATTTTATTGCAACTTGTAATTTTTTATAGGTTGAATAATATCCCCTTTGTTTACCAGTGGTTGCTGACCCACCTAGATAAAAGGATTTAGATTACTTTGGGTCTTGTCTTTGGCCCTCTTACCAGTAATTTTCAGACAACGCTGCTGCTCCAGTATTGTATAGTAGGCATGTGAAAGAAGTGTAATATTGTTGATGAAGACTTTGTCCTTTATGGTAGAACAGTAAATAGACATGATGGCTACATACCAACTCCTACTGAGCTTTTCTCTTGTCAAGTCCCCGTCCTAGGCCTACAACAGACTGTCCCAATCCAGACCTCACATTCTCAGCTGAAAGCCAAACCCGGGAGACCGGAGCTAAGTTGTCCTTGGCCCTGCTCCTTTAGGGAGGATAATGAATGGTAGCAAAGAGAAAGAATGAAGGGAGTATCAATGCTCTCAATACGACTAATGATTTCATGTTTACGTCACAGATTCCTCTTCATCCAGTGCCAGATGCTTTAGTACATGAAGTTCTAAATCTGGCATTCAAGCACTTTAAACACAAAGAGGGGTGAGTGTTTACATATATATTTATATATAGTAAAGACAAATATACAAGAGCTTGTCATAGAAATTAAACTGTTCTGTACTGACTTTTTTACTCTGTATAGGTTTGGGTCTGCTGTGTAGCGTACAACATTTTCTTTGAATAGACTGGTATTATGGTCATTATGTGATCATGAGGGCTTTATAAAACAAAATTCCCTTTTGTTAGGCAACCTCAATGAATTAATTTAGTGCACTGCAAAAGTGCATCTGGTATTGCCATTGGTTAAATTGTTTTGATGCATGCTCAATAATCCAGGTAAGGGAATCGCATAAAGAGGTGAATCGGTTCAACTGGATCAGAAGTTTATTCAGAAATTTTCATCACTCAAACAAGTGTCATCTTCAGTCTGGCTGAAGATGTCACCTGTTTGAGTGATGAAAAGTTTCTCGATAAACTTTTGATCCAGTTGAACTCATTCACCTCTTTTTGTCATTGGTTAAATTCTTTCTGTCTGTCTGTCTATATGAAGTTGATTTTATTTGTATAGCCCCACTACTACTTATTACAAATTTTCCTTCGTGGGCTTTGCAATAACACAACATACTGTCCTTAGAGCCTTGCGCCGGAAAAGCCATAACTCGCTTAAAAAACTTCTAACTGGAGAAAAATAGGGAGAAATCTCTGCAAGAGCAAGGGTGGCATAGCTCAGGAGGTAGGGCGATCATCTAGTAATCAGAAAGTTAGTGGTTTGATTCCTGAATCTTGCAGAAAGTGTGTCAAAAGCTAATTGAGCAAGACACTTAAACCCTAAGTGCTCAAGCCCAGAAATGGAATGACAACAAGTCCAGGGCGTTACCCCACCTTTCACCCAATGAGCGCTGTGATAGGCTCCAACATGACTCCACGGCTCAATTTTGGATAAGCTGTTGACCATAGTATGGTCAGGTTAACCATAGTAGCCTTATACAATTTTGCTGTGTTCTGAGTCTGGTTGTGTGCGTATGATTTGAACCAAGATTTTCTGAATTTACAGGTACTCTGGCCCCAACACTGGCAATGTGCACATCATCGCAGACCTGTATGCTGAGGTCATTGGAGTTCTCACACATTCAAAGTAATAATCTTCATTGTAATCTCTGGCATTTGATACTCACCATCTATTAAATTATAGTATTTAGAAATACTGATAAACTGTTAAGCAAATCACAACAGTTCACAGTACATTTTATTCACAACTAATTCTTTGTTATGGGTGTGTTTTGTCCAGGTTTCAAGCAGTGAGGAAGAAGTTCATTACTGAGCTGAAGGAGCTTAGACAGAAGGAGCAGAGCCCCTACGTGGTCCAAAGCATCATCAGCCTTATCATGGGCATGAAGTTCTTCCGGGTTAAAATGTATCCTGTGGAGGACTTTGAGGCCTCCTTTCAGTTCATGCAGGTGAAATTACATTTGCATTGTTCACGCTTCAAGTCTGCTTGTTTAATTGCACTCTCAACAAGGTGGACTGATGTGTTGGTGCTAAACCATGCAACCAAAAGCTTTTTACCACCACTCTTTTCTTGGAGTTATGCAGCTTGCTGTAGCTAGGGCCCATAAATCCAGATGAGTAACTGTCAGTTGTAGGGTTACAGTGCCAAGAAGTAAGTGTGTGTTGCGGCCTTTGCCAAGAGATGTGAATGGAGCAGTACATTTTCATTAATCGTCACATAGCAATAAAAAGCTCGTTCAATATGCTCTTTCCTTAAAAGACCCTGACTTCCCACTGTTTTAAGGGAGGGTGTTTGCTGACATTCAATGAGTCATGTGGTTTTATACCCAAATTACAGTTGCCTATGCATTTTGCTTTCGTTCTATGTGACGCATGTTTGTTAAAACCCGAAAAATACAGGATTTAGATTTTGTTATCTTTGTTAAAATTCAATGGGTCGTTTTGAATATTTAACGGCAAAATGCATTGAATGAATAATAAGGATATGAAAAATATTTGTCATTGCTCAAATTCAATGAAATATTGTATTGGAAGTTGTGCTGATTGAATATCGCTTCTCATTTCTTGCAATTACTTTTGATCATGTTTATTGCTGTCTACATGCACATACATCTATGGATGCAGTAATTTGGATGATTTAAAAGATATTTTGCAAACATCTTCTAATGTTTGATCTGTAGCCATATGCATCCCTTTACTTGTGTTTCCCTGTGTCCGCAACCTCCCCAGGAGTGTGCCCAGTATTTCCTGGAGGTCAAGGACAAGGACATAAAACATGCTCTGGCTGGCCTTTTTGTGGAGATCCTCATTCCTGTTGCTGCTGTGAGTAACATTTATACCCTCACCCTCAAACAAATAATCCATCAGCTAACTTCAACATGAATGAGAATTTCGATTAGAGTGCTCTAAATTTAGATGAATAGCCTCTTGAATTAACCTTATTTAGTGAAGCTTTGCAGTAACCTCTCACCCCCCCCAACCCCCAGGCGGTGAAGAATGAAGTAAATGTGCCATGTCTGAAGAACTTTGTGGAGATGCTGTACCAGACAACCTTTGACCTTAGCTCCAGGAAAAAGCATTCTCTCGTAATGAGTTCGACCCACCCTCACCTGCTCTTTCCTCACCTCCTGCTCTTAAACTCTCTCCTCCTCTTTCTTTCCTTACCCAGCATTTATTACCCCCTGCCCCTTTTCTTGCACACTGACATAGTTTATCTCTTCAGGCTCTGTATCCCCTGGTGACGTGCCTCCTCTGTGTCAGTCAGAAGCAGTTCTTCCTCAACAACTGGCACATCTTCCTCCAGAACTGCCTCTCACACCTAAAGGTACTGCTACCTTTAACTTTAGAAACCTCCTATTTCATTCTTAGAATTTTTTTAAAATATATATAACTGTGATGACGGAGACTAGCAGCTCTAGTTTCCAGCAAATGCAATCCAAGTGTCTGCTAGTTTCAGACAGATATGGTTGTCATTTCCCTGTCCAGCCTCCTCTTTGTTCGAATTTCAAATGTACTTGTGTTCAAATGCGCACCCGTGGGTGTGTTGGTTTTAAAATATGGTGTGATCAGGGGCACTTTTGGTGCAATGCTATCTTGAGGCAGCGGAAAGTGATTTTGCAAAAGACCAACAGTCTTAAGTCAATAGTGCATCATTTTATTGAGGGTGCAATATTAAGATAGTAATATGTGCTTACATATGTGGGTGCAAAACTTTCGTACTACTTGGCAAATCTATGATTACAATAGCAATTTGCAAAGGAGCAAGCACACCTGGCTTTTAAAGGGAATGGGAGATGAAACAATAGGCTTATTTTATATTGCAGCCAAAACACACCTATGATTAAGAAAATAAGTACAACCCTTTTCAACCATGTGCCTTAATTCATGCTCAGATATTCCGCCATTAAACTGTCAGAAGTGGATTTGGACATGTCCTAAATTGATTTCCACCATGTGCTATAGACCATGTGCTAACCCTAACCCATCGTCAAAATATAACCCAAGACTGTGTCCATTAGGCCCTAATGTGTTTTTAAGACTTGATACTCTGAAGTCTTGTTATTCATGCATAGAAACGTTGTGGTGAAATGTTGCTCCTTTTGTGGGTAGAGTAAAACAACATCAGCCCACTTAGTAAATAAGATCCATCCATCCATCCATCCATCCATCCATCCATCCATCGTCAACCACTTATCCGGTGTCGGGTCGCGGAGGTAGCAGATTTCAACCGGGACCTCCAAGCTTTCCGTTCCCTTGCAACATCCACTAGCTCTAATTGGGGGATCTCCCCAAGCGTTCCCAGGCCAGGGTGGAGATATAATCCCTCCATCGGGTCCTCGGTCTACCCCGTAGCCTTCTTCCAGCTGGACGTGCCTGAAAAATCTCTTTTGGGAGGCGATCAGGTGGCATCCTTACTAGATGCCCGAACCACCTCAACTGGCTCCTTTCTATTTGTAGGACCAGCGGCTCTACTCCGAGTCCCTCACGTATGTTAGTAAATAAGATGCCGGTTCTAATTTAATTCCTTCAGTTACTTACATGCTAGTGATTTATTTTCTATCTGTACTTTGTTTTCTTTAATTTTAAATTGAAATTGCATCATTGGAATTATGACATTTCAGTTGATATGTGCGTCATGGCACTGTTGACAGATATTTTGGTTGTGTTTGTGCTATCGTTCTGTTCAAAGATCATATTGTACTTTCCATTCTGCGACCAACAAACAGATCTGGGTAGGAATGGCACTTGATTTGATAAGTGTAGAATAGAACCACTTAAAAATCAACAAGCAAAGAGGTTATTGGAGGAACTGCTCCAATTTACCAGGAAAATTCTGATTTCTTGGGACTATTGGACAAGATAAAAACACAATGCAAGCCATCAATGCTAGTGTTCAGTCCAAATGTTTTATTATTCTATTGTCAAGGTGTCACCACAGCTATTTTGAAAATGACTTGCTCATGAGTTAATGTCTAGACTGAAACAAATCGAAGTGTACCTCACATGTGAGATACAATTTCAAGTGCTATTCTGGCCCAGGCCTGCTATAACATCCCTGGTAAGCCAGCCAATTGCAAACAATCAAGCCAATCCTCTTCCTGTCCTGTTCTGTCATGAAGTTAATTAAGCCCTGAGACACTGCAGTACTGTTTGACTGACTGACTTGACTGACTCTCTTCTCCTTGCATTGATAATCCTTTGTTCAGATTGAGTGTTAGATCTTGTGGTGGACAAGGTCTTTAAATCCCTTTGTTTCTTTGTGATGGTCAATCCCTGTGGCATTGAATGACACTTTGTGATCTCAGGCTGTAATCTAGTTGGGCTGCTCTCTGAACATTTTGGTCACCTAAGATTCCCTTAAAATCAGCACCCTAAATCGAATCTGTGCTGTGGAGGTAATTTTCCTGGTTTGCGTAATTGCTCTTCAGTTTAGTGGTGATCGAGAGTGAATGAGTTGGGGTTTGTTGTTCGTCCCGCTATTTTAACCCTGTGACTGCTCTTAAAATCTAATTTTGTTATGGCTGATTGGAAACCTGGTGAATTTAGAAGTTGATTTCTTTGTAGAGTGTGATCCTCACAGGGTTAAAGTAAAGCCACTTAATCAGTTAGGGAGCTAAACATAATCATGGCATTAGATAGAGTGCGAATGCATTTGAGTCTAGTTGCTTGTTGACTCTGTAGTTGGAACGCTACATAATATATGCTTCCCTTTCATAGGCATCCTTGATATTTTCCTCACCCTTTCTGCACATTCCCTGATCTTGAGCCCAATTTCTTTGTGTTTCTATCCTGTCTTCTGTTTTGTCTGCTATACCAGCCGCAATGCACTTCTTAAATTTGGAATCACTCATTTAGATGTTTTGTAGTATTTTGAATTTTGTTGTTGTAAAAAACACAATTGGTCATGTTCTTGTTACTTATGAACTCTGACATACACCTCATCACATGCTAATGATACATTTAATAGTTTATCCCATACTCGGCATATCTCAGCAACATCTACCTATTTGCTTGGTGTAATATGGATAAGAGTTTGGCTACTTTATAAACTGCTCTTGTCATATTCGCATTTGCTATTGTGTTTTGGCTCTGTTTTCCTCTAACTTGCATGTCTCCCCTCCCCATACCCCACACTCTGTCTCCTGTCATTTTGTCTCTTTCTCACGTTGACTTGCTCCAGATGCCGTCTAACAACAGCATCCGAAAGCAGATTGAAACACTGCAGGTGAGTTTGTATGGCATAAGTGACCTGGTCCCACTTCTTCATGAAGGCCACCTGACTGGGAAGTAGGCGTAGCTTTGCCCCCACATCTAATGGGGCAGTGAGTCTTAAGGGGCTCACTATCCTCTTAAACAGCAGTGTGATTTAATAGGTGTTCTGTAAAGAGAGTAACTAGAGTAATGTGCAAATTAGCAGCAAATTGCTTTCAGTTGTGATGCTGCCTTGTGCTTTGTAGTAAAGCTGTTTAGTCTTCATCAGTATCTGTGATGAATGGCTTCGTTCCTCAGTGTGTAGTTGCAAGTAGAATGAACGCAGTGCTGTTTGTGTCAGTGGAGTGGACTTTGTCATCATCATTCTTGTTAACAGACACACGTTTCCATTTCTTGAGGTTTTTGTGAATGTTGTTATTTATAGGGCCGTTTGACTATCGAGGACTTTAGTGTTTTGTAGTCTAATCCGGCAGCACTGTGTGTTTGTGGTTTTTCCTCTATCCAGAGTTGGTAATAGGCTGGTCCCAGTTACACCCTCTTCTCTCATCCCGTTTCCTTACCCAGTCTTGCATCTTTGCATTCATATCCCCTGTTCACAGCAGTCGCCTTGAAATAATCCTTTTTATCATCAGTTGACTGTTTAGATTGGACCGCACATTTTGTTTGCTTGTGTTCAGTGGGTCGCCTTACTGTTTGACTGCATACTTCAGTTGTAGACTGTGAAAGATCTGAAGACATTGTGCAGTACTTCAACACTGGACTGCTGGTACAGCGTATCCAATCTACAACAGTAAGAAAAAAGAAGAAAAAATGGCAAGATTTGTGCTCACTGACATAAAAATGTACTTGATTGGCATGAAGGAATATGAAGTACAGCTACTGAACAGCATCCCTGAAGCTGGAAAGGATACAGTGTCTTGCTCAAGGACACTTCAGCTGAGTGGATGTTTGCCTGGTGAAATAGGGGTTTGACCTGGGTTCCCCATTTGAAGGGCAGTTTCTAACTCACTATGCCACTCTGCTGCCAATTAAAGAGTTTTGCAATTACCAATTATTTTACAAATAGATATTTCAATAATCCTAAAGCTCCTTTATCACCAGATGGGAGGTCGAATTCTATCTCTCGCTCTCCCTCTTCCCCACCGTCCCTCCTTCCCTCCCTCCCTCAGTAGTTAACTTTATGGATATGATTTGACTTGCGACATGAAAGTTAAGATAAGAATGTTAAACAGAACATTGTCACACCAAGCAAACTAACATTGACTTTTAAAAGGGAGCTGTTGATTAAAAAGAGGATATATTAAATTTATATTTTTCACACTCTTTTAATGCTCACTGCCCCCTGGCAATGGATTTGCCTATCAGTGATCTCGAGTAGCCATGATTGGACAATATGAAAAAAATAAACAATTTTCCAACCCCAACACATACACCCCACCCACACACCCACCAACACACACAGACACACACACACAAACTCATCCATCAGTGACTTTGTAAGTTTCTTATATCCTGAGGTTGAAAACCTGTCATATATAGGACTGTGTGATATGATATAGCTATACATATCACAGATATTCTATAAATTCAATGAATGAATAGTTTCTGGTCCATCTGTCCCCAGCATGGTGGGGCAACCCTGCCTTTGTTGAGCCACAGGGGAGAGGAGAGGCACACAACCATAAATGACAGCAAAATGGAGTAGAAACTATCACAATGAGCTGAAATTAAACAAAGGCACACAAATTTGGTGAATAACATGAATAAACAGTCTCTACTGCATTTTGCTGTCATTTATGGTTGCTTTAGTCTCCTTTTCTCTACACTGTTTCACCATGGGCAGGGCTCAGTCCCTCCACACACAGAGCTCAGCAGAGCGATAAGACAGACAGTGGTGAAGAATAGATGACAGCTGCACTAGTTACATTACTGTAAGTGCAAAAAGGTTGTATGAGTATAGCACCAATAAGAGTAACTTATGAATGTAATCTGTGCAAAAGATTAACAGACTTCAAATGACAAAAAATATTGTTATAAAGGGTTTGATTTGTGTGACAATGAAATAAATGATGGACCATAAAAAGAAATGACAGAAATGTTCCATTGTCATATGATGTGTATCATCAGATCACACAGCCCTAGTCATTTGTATGACTTTCTACATTGTTCTCCTCATTCTTTTAGGGATGCTTTTTTTCTTTAGACCAATATAGTCGTCCAGTCTTTCAACCAGGTGAGTAATAGAAGTGTCAGTTATTGTGATTCTTGACATCCCTTCTCTGATCCACAGAACAAAGACCCCAAAATGTCCCGCGTGGCACTGGAGTCATTATACAGACTGCTCTGGGTCTACATTATCAGGATTAAGTGTGAGAGTAACACTGTCACACAGAGGTTAGTATCAGGTGGCCAGTACACAAAACTCTCATAATCCCAGTTTCTGGTATTAGATACTGTCAAATGTGAGTCATTTAAATGAGGGGGCTTCTTCATTAAATATGTTATTTCGAATCTTCTTCTCTTCTCAACTCATAGTCGACTACTCAGCATTGTTTCAGCACTTTTCCCTAAAGGCTCCCGCAGTGTTGTGCCCAGGGACACACCCCTCAACATCTTTGTCAAGATCATCCAGTTCATAGCTCAGGTAGGCATAGATACGAGTTGTTTTACCTGAACCACATAACTAGGCTGAAACAATAGAGCTTTAAGTAGCAATGCCATCATTAATGGTTGGTCAATTTGCATATTTCTTTAGGAAAGACTGGATTTTGCTATGAAGGAGATCATCTATGACCTCCTGTGTGTGGGCAAATCTCATAAAACCTTTACCATCAACCCAGAGGTGAGAATAAAGCGTGACCTCCTCTCTCACTCCAATCCAAGTTTAAGGACTCCACTGCATCCTTTTGCACCCCGCCTGTATTTCTGAACTCCAGGCCTCACATACATTCTCAATTTTTGCATCATTATTTCTGGCCTTTCAGAGGATGAATATTGGTCTGCGTGCCTTCCTCGTGATTGCTGACAGCCTACAACAGAAAGATGGGGAGCCCCCTATGCCTACTACAGGGGTCATCATGCCCTCTGGCAACACTCTGCGGGTTAAAAAGATCTTCCTCAACACCACTCTCACTGATGAAGAGGCCAAGGTCATAGGTAGGTCATGGCTGTATATATTTGGCTTACTTTTATCTGTTCTGCATTGTGTTTCACTTTACTGTTAGTGTAACCTGTCTGGTGTTTTCAGGCATGTCACTATACTACCCACAAGTGAGAAAAGCCTTAGATAACATCCTGCGCCACCTGGACAAGGAGGTGGGCCGTTCCATGAGTATGACCAATGTGCAGATGTCCAATAAGGAGCCGGAAGACATGATCACGTAAGTGTCTGCCACCTAGTGTGAAAAGAGATGTTTATTAAGATATTAGTGTGCATGTGCCTGCTTGTCTGCCCTGTCACTGACTTGTATAAGCTGTTTATGATACAGAGGAGAGAGGAAGCCGAAGATCGACCTTTTCCGGACATGCGTTGCAGCAATCCCAAGACTGATCCCAGATGGCATGAGCAGACAAGACCTTATAGAGCTTCTGGCCAAGTATTTTACTCACTTGGTTTTACTCAAAAAATAAATGCTACACAAAACACATATTTTCTCTCTGCACACTCTTTAACGTTCTCCTCTCCTCCCTTTTCCCTTAGACTGACCATCCACATGGACGAGGAGCTACGTGGCCTAGCCTTCACCACCTTGCAGGCCCTCATGGTGGATTTCCCAGAGTGGCGTGAAGATGTGCTGTCAGGTTTTGTCTACTTCATTGTGCGAGAAGTGACAGACGTGCACCCCACATTGCTAGACAATGCTGTCAAGATGCTGCTACAGCTCATAAGCCAGTGGAGGCTGGCAGTGCAGAGCAGCAACAAGAGCTATGATGCACAGGTGGGTCGAGAAGTTTTGGTGGTTGTGGATTAGTGCTTGTCCATATGTAGCTCTGTTTGCTTAGCTATGTTATCATAACCACTGTGCTGTGGTTCAAAGTGATTCATAACTGGACCATATATTCCAGCAGGGCCCAGGGAGTGGTCATTCTCTGTCCCTGGAACGTACTCCACTGATGAGTGTGCTACATGTGGTGGAAGGGCTGGCACTGGTGGTGCTTTGTAGCTGTCGCCCTGGCACACGCAGGCTGGCTGTCAACGTCCTCAGGGAGGTCCGTGCCCTGCACACAGCATTGGGCATGGCCAAGGTAATAATATTTTTAAGACATACAGCTGCTTGTTTGTAGCTAAACTCAAGTACACGTTTTGGTAACATGTGGCTCTTTCTACTAGATGTGTTAATTGCAGCTGGTACTTACTTTCCATCATAATTAATTAATTTCTTGTTATCTCTCCTTTCCTTTTTCTCTTCATCTTTTAGGGAGATGAGGAGTTGGCTATTGATGTGATGGATAGATTAAGTGCGTCTGTATTAGAGAGCTTTATCCATCTCACAGGGGCTGACCAGGTGATGATGCTTTGCCTTTTATTAGTTTACTATGCATTCCTCAAATATACACACAAACTGACACTGTGAGACTCGCCCTTTTATATCTTTCTTCTCTCCCCTGTAGACCAACCTGCTATACTGTCCCAGTGGGATTGACCTTCAGTCACTGGCCGAGTGGAGCTCATCTCCCATCAGCCACCAGTTTGATGTAGTTAGCCCCTCTCACATCTGGGTGTTTGCCCATGTAACACAAGGCCAGGACCCCTGGGTCATCAGCCTGTCCAGTTACCTCCGCCAGGAGCACTTGCCCAAGTACTGCCCAACTGCTCTAAATTACGCCTGGATGTTTGCCTACACCCGACTGCAGTTGCTATCTCCACAAGTTGACATCAAGTAAATTTCTTTAGGGCCTTGCTCACCTATATTGTTTTTCTCTTTCTTTGTGTGTGTGTGTTTAGCCTTCATAGGAGCTTGGGTTGTGGTGTTTGATGATGATACAAATGTTGAAGTACTGGGAAATTGAGTTGAAGAATTTTCACACGATAATCTCAATAAGCATTAGAGTTTTGCAGCCCATCAGAGGGATGCTCCAGGAAGTGACCAAACATATATTTGATACTCACTCAACAGGGATGTGGTGATGGATTTTTTGTATTTTCTGAGATTTGTCTGTCTTTCATTTTCTTTTAGTTAATTATATAAAAAACACTCAGCAGAGTGCCTTGACTCGGTTGTCTTCTCACACGATTAACAGGCAGGGGGTGTAGATGTTTACTTTTTAAGGGGCTGTGCAGATGTGTCTAAAACTGCATGGAAAATGCTAGCTAAACCCCTTTTAGCCCTTTATTCAAGGTGTTTTGGAGGTTGTGCAACTGTCACACCCGCTGTTACTAAGCAATCAAAAGCAGAGTGTTGTGAGGACGCTAGTTGGACAATTTATTGTCATCACAACACAAAATGTGACAACTGATCCAAATCACAAGTGGTCTCGAGCGGTCTGTGGGTTTGTCCATTTCATGAGGAAAAGTTGTTGTAATTTTCCAGTAAGCCTTACTGACTAACTTGACTAAGAAAAGTAAGGTAAGAAAAATAAGATCATATAACTTGGTGTGCACTTGTTGAATTAGAAAAAGTTGAGATTTTTCCATCTCAGTGATTCAAAGGAAATCCCTGAAAAAACAAACGCATCATTACATGTGTGCCATGATGGCATTGCTTTCTGTTTTGAGTGTAGTTGACACGTCTCCATTGAGAATAATGAATTTGTGCATGCAAAAGATGCAAAAAACCTGAATGGACCCTGACCCTCTTTGTAACCATCATACTCTTTAGAAATAGACATACTGACTTGTGAAAGCAAACTTATCTAGAATATTGTGGTTGCAGTCAACTGGTGTCTATCCATTTGCCCATGCTCTTTAATACCACCATCTAGTGGATGATGTCATTTTGCCAGATGCCAACTATGCTTGACTATGTAATTTGGTTGTTGGTGTATCGGTAACCTCTGAACTCTGCTCTTTCCATTCTATAGCAGCCCCATAAATGCCAAGAAGGTGAACAGTCTTAGCAGCAGCAGCGATTCCTACATTAGTCTCTGGAGAAACTACCTGATTCTCTGCTGCAGCTCTGCCAACTCCTCTCTCTCCGCATCTACGTCCCCCTCTTCCTCTACCACCTCGGGCTCCGTCCGCTGCTCCCCGCCTGAGACGCTGGCGTCCACGCCGGACAGCGGCTATAGTTACGATTCAAAGGTCAGAGGAACAACCCCTACATATTACATTGTTTTCAAGACTCCAAATTAGGTCTGGGGCTGTGGTTGCTCAGTGGTAGAGTGTAGTTTCAGGAACTGATGAGATGGAGGCAGCAAGTTCAAACTCACTGTAGGGCATCAGGAAGGAATCCCCCAAGCTCCATCTATGTCCATGTTCACCCTCACAACATGGGGACCAATTGTGACGGATAAAATGGACCGCTCAGTGTTATTTTGCGTATACGATACAATTTCAGTTATCAGTTATAGATCTACTGTTATCTCGCATATTGGGAAATTTGTTGCTGAGAATAAGAATGTTGATTTGAGATTAAGCTTCAATAGGCAGTGGTGGATGGTTAAATTTAGTGTTCATTGGATACCACATCATAGATTATTTTGAAAACTGACAAAAATTTGGAAATCTATTCCAGAAATTACAGCCTGGAAAGAAAAGGCTACAGACAGGTATGTTGTTATAACATTGCATTTAATCCTTGGATGTGTCTATAGATTGTTGGCACTCCGTCCCCATCCTCCCTCTTCAAACATCTTGTCCCAATGATGCGCTCTGAGAGCATGGACATCACAGAGTCTCTCGTGCTGGGGCTTGGCAGGACCAACCCTGTGGCCTTCAGGTAAACTTTATCGTATTCCGTTGTATTTTGGTTGTTTGCATGTTTGAAAAGTGTCACCTGTTCATACGTTTTGTAAAATCTTTATGACACGGCTCATTTGTCCTGCAGAGAGCTGATAGAAGAGCTGAACCCCATTATTAAAGAAGCTCTAGAAAGAAGACCTGAGGTAAATACACTTACAGACACCGCACATTCTGTCTTCATTGCCCCTCACTGATGAAAGGCCTTGAAAATAGATGGTTCATTTCCTATGCACTGGACTAAGCTGTACTTTTTTCTGGCTTGAATAATTTTCCATTCTGATCTTTACCCAAGCCACTTGATCTTTGCATAGCCAATGCATGTTTCTATGCACATTTCTCGACATTCTTGACTTTGATCTGTAAATCTGATCACATAAATAATTCAAATGCACATTTGTACAACTTGTAATATGCTCTTGCCACTGGACTATAAATCATACCTGCAAACTCATAATTTTTAAGTGTCAGCCTGGTCATTCATGTGAATCGTGTAGATCTGGAGAGTTTCCCAAAAATGGGGGGTTGCTGAGTTAGTGAGGAAAGAATGTCTGATTGAGCATTATCTCTCTTTACTATGAGATTGTCCAATCTAGGCTAGTTGGCATCAATCTTGTGGGATTTTCCAATCAACAGTATAGTTTTAATAATTTGTGTGGTATTTCTATGGGCCAATCAGAACTTTGATCTTATCTGCTGCACGACGTCCTCTTAAAGACACCCTATACCCTGAGCCTTGGCAAATGTGTCTACCAAAACTTGTAAGCAGTTATTTTTGTAGCAAATATTAACTTGCATTGTTATTTTGGGCATTTATTGCACTTGTCATGTGTGGAGGCTATAGTGCATCAATTATTTTGTGCAAGCTAAATTGAATTATGTGAGAATTATTGTCGTGCTTACTGTGAGTCAAGTCTGGTTACCTGCAGCTTGAGCAAATAAAAAAAGGATATCCTTATCAGTCCCACAAGGGAAAATTTGGAAATAAAGTGCTTGTAACAGCACAGTAGTCACTGCCATCAGTGGGCACCAAGGACAAAGCTCTGAGACAGCAAAGGGTTCTAACAGAGAGAGACTGCAGGAGTGACTTGAATTACCAGCCATGCAGAAGTGCTGCTGAAGCAAGACAAGGCATGGCTGAGCAGGAAAACCTGGCAAGAAGAAGTTGTAATGGGAAGCAGTGCAAACTTGCATGTGAAACAATTGTACACTGTAGGGACTTAGAAAATAATAAGAAAGAAAAGCATGACATGTTCTCTTTCTAATTCCCCTCTATGGCCTGTAGTTCAACATTGTGTTTAAAATAATAAAAAAAATCAATTAAATATTTTTTTAAATTATTATATACAAGATGTTTTGATGCATGCTAAACAATCTATGTAAGGGAATCACAAATAGGGGAATTGGTTCAACTGGATAAGGAGTTTATTCAAAAACAACAAAGCCTGGTTTCATAGGCATATGAAACCAGCCTTTGTTGTTTGGCATGCAACTGTATTGTTTGTAAGGGTGGGGATGCTGCTGTCAGCTCAGACTAAAGATGTCACATGTTTGAGTGATAAAACATTTCAGAATAAACTCCTTATCCAATTGAACCAATTCACCTTTTTTTGTGAAAACAAGATATATTTTTCTTATTGCATTGTAATCTCAAAATGCACCTAAAAATTAATTTTCATTGTAAATCACTGCATTTTTATTTCAACGAAGAATACCCCTGCACACCCTACCCCACCTGGTTTTAGTTTAGCATCTTGTCACCTCTTTCTCTCCCTTGGAGTTTGCAGGTCCGATAGATAAATGGTAAAGATGTGATAACCCTTTATCAAGATTAAGAGTTTTTACAGGCCAGCCCAAACTATGTAACACCAAGATAATTTTTTAAAATTATGTAAATCAAAACCTTTTTGTCCTCCCACAGATTTATGCTATCTTGATTCCAAAACTGTCCTTTAAGAAGTTGTCTTCTTCTTGCAGAACATGAAGCGACGCAGGCGTCGAGACATCCTCAGGGTCCAGCTGGTCCGGATATTTGAACTGCTGGCTGATGCTGGAGTCATCAGTCAGATGTATGTGGGCAACATATATTTAAAAAACCAAATCAGTGAAACCACTATTGGAGTAAAGCTTGTATTTTAATCTTTTTGATTTTAAAGCACTAGTCTACGGTTCTCACTCTGTCCTGCTGGTATGACTACAGAGCTAGCGGTGGTCTGGATGGGGAGAGCCACTCTTTGAATGGCACGCTGCTGGAGTATGTCGATCTGACCAGGCAGTTGCTGGAGGCTGAGAACGACAAAGACTCAGACACATTACGGGACATCCGCTGCCATTTCAGTGCCCTGGTGGCCAATATCATCCAAAACGTCCCAGGTATTTTGCATAACATGCTCATTCTCATATGCATATCATGAACATTTCTAGCCAGCAGAGGGGCACCAAGGCAAAAAAAAAAATTCTTGAGCTGAATGATGATCGATAGACTAGAGCAATGCTGTATAAAAATAATTTCATTTACCATTTGCTATGATCATTATTGTCAATGTCATCTTTTTCTTTCTACTTGTCATCATTTTTTGTCTCTTTTTTTCTATCCTTGATTTTATTCATCTTTGTCTTCTAAAAATTCCTTTATGCAGCATCAGTAGTTGTTGTATGGCCTTATACATATAGTAAGATGTGTTTAACCGTGTTTATTTGATTTTTTAAAATTTGTATATGTTTTTAACTGTTTTATCTTTAGTGCACCAGCGGAGGACCATCTTTCCCCAACAGTCTTTGCGACACAGTCTGTTCATGCTTTTCAGCCACTGGGCAGGACCCTTCAGTATCATGTTTACCCCGCTGGACCGCTATAGTGACCGAAATATGCAGATCAACCGCCATCAGTACTGTGCACTCAAGGTACAGGCAAAAGCTTATGAAATTAGTATTAGTAATGTGTGGTGCTCAAACGATTACTCATTGGATTGACAAAATATTAATTGATTATAATTTTGGAAACGTTGGTTTTTCAAGTGATGATACCAGTCGTTTGCTGGTTACAGCTTTACAAATGCTTGCTTGTTTTCCCCAGATGCATATCATTATAAAATGACTATTTTTGACAGGGGGTTGGCTGTTGCTCAGACTAAATGAACAGTTTTAAGAAATAACTCTGGTCTGGACACTTGTGATGTACATTTGTCATTGTACTTGAAGTTTTGTAAACTAAATGATATATCAGTTAAAAAAGAAAATAATTGACTAAATATTAATTAAAATAATTGTTAGTTAGATTGTTAGTTATGGTATTTACATTCCGTGTAGTCATGACATTCCCATGGGTAACTGTGTTCTGATGCCCCCAGGCCATGTCTGCAGTGTTATGTTGTGGACCAGTAGCTGATAATGTTGGCCTGTCCTCTGATGGCTACCTCTACAAATGGCTTGACAACATCCTGGACTCTCAGGACAGGAAGGTAAGACCGCACAGACCATTAGCTGTACAGTCACACCGTATGATGAACATTTCAGGTGTGGAGCAGCAGGCTCAGGCAGACTTCTTTCATAGAGCCTTTCCCTCATTTCTGAATGTTAAGGTGAAACTTAAAGTTATTCATAATCCTGTCAAGGAGTGTATTGTTGGTTTTGGATAACGGGCTGATGCCTCACTAAAATATGGTATTTTATCACTTTTGTCTTCAATCAGATTTCATATGTTGAGTTACAAGTGGAGATTTTTTTGTAATTTTTTTGTAAAAAAAACAACAAAACAGACACGAGTTCCCCAAGTTGCTTATTGCTAGATCTGTTGCTTTGATGGCCCTCTAGAGCGTCAATAGGAAGACGGAATATATAGCATGTGTCTCCTCCAAGTCACATGACGACTAACCCTCGCTATATTACCCTTCACGGTCTCGCGGGGATAGCACAATGCTTTGTCGTCGGAGGAGAACGAAACGGAGTACTTTCCCTTCACTTAACCGCGAGCGCCTGGACGACCCAGAGGGGGACACTAGTGAACCCAGAATACTTTATCCAACCTAACCCTTATACCCATGTGAGGCGTAGCCAATTATGACCCGCTAACTATGGACCTCTGGCCATGGTCTGAAACGGCACAGCTTGGATTCAAACACCCAACTGCATAACGGAGAGATGTGCTAAACATCGCCCGCCATAGCTCAGTGGGTAAAGCGTTCGTCTGGCAATCAGAAGGTTGCAGGATTGATCCCCGGTCCTGCATACAGCATGTCGAGGTGTCCTTGAGCAAGACGCTTAACCCCTAACTGCTCCCCGCGCGCCATATGTTGGCAGCTCACTGCTCCTATACAATAGGTTGGGTCAAAAATGCAGAGAAATCCAAATTTCCCCTTGCGGGACTGATAAGGGAATCATTTAACCCCCACCGCCACCAAAGGCCCCTCAAGTAGATAATTTACCTGGGAGATTTGGAAGTTTTAATCTAAAATCACGGCTCTCACTAATAATAGTTGGAATTGGTACTCTATGCTGGCCAGTAATAACCCTGCTCAGAATCAATGGAAAAAGTGATTCCCAGATTTTATGGTCTCCTTTAGGTTCACCAGCTGGGTTGTGAGGCAGTGATGCTGCTGCTGGAGCTGAACCCAGACCAGAGCAACCTCATGTTCTGGGCTGTAGATCGTTGCTACACTGGCTCCCGCCGCGTAGCAGCTGGCTGCTTCAGGGCCATTGCTAACGTCTTTCACAACAGGTAATTTACGTTGTCAGACTGTGCTGAGTCTAGGCTATGTACAGTTATTTTTTCTTTGTTTGTGGTTACAGCTTATTTTGACTCGAGTATATTTTCACTCAGGGACTACCAGTTTGACACTGTAGTGCTGCTGAATCTGATCCTGTTCAAGGCGGCTGATTCATCCAGGGATATCTATGAGGTGGCCATGCAGTTGCTGCAGGTTAGAATTTATTTAAAATTCACATGAAATGTGCATCCTGTACAAGTGCTAGATTTGGTTACTGGATGGTTTTGAAATTGTTTTTAGTTTCATCAGGATATTTTCCATATTTCCTTTTCCATTTTGAACCCTAGATCTTGGAGCCCAAGTTCTTTCGTTATGCCCACAAATTAGAGATCCAGCGGACAGATGGAATCCTGATACCCCCCTCACCACTGCCACATCTCTACTCTGTGTCGTACTACCAGCTCTCTGAGGAGCTGGCCAGGACCTACCCTGAGCTTACCTTGCCCATATTCTCAGGTTTGATGAGTGACATTAATTTGATTTCTCCCATATATGTTTTTTTAGTCACACCAACTTTCTTGCAACCTTACTCCGTATTCTTTTCAGTTATTCTTTGATATTAGGCTGCCTTTTTCTAGGAAAGTTCTACCAGGCAGTAACCATTACAATGAGCAGTTATAGAAGTTTTCATGATTTGAATATTCATATATTGGCTATCATCTTGAATACAGTTGTAAATTTAAAAAAATGGGACTTTAGTTTACATTAAAGTTACAGTTCTCATGATATTTATAATGGCTGTGGATAAGCTCTCCTACTGGGTACTGTCCCAACTACAGAGGTGAGCCAGCGTATCCAAACGGCACATCCTGGTGGTCGCCAGGTGATGCTGCACTATCTGCTACCTTGGATGAACAATATAGAGCTGGTGGACTTCAAACCTTCATCAGTGCGACGACCAGAGGAGCCCAATGGGGGTGAAGATGAGGAAGATGCACATGAACGGGAGGTCATGATGGTCAACAGTCGACGCTGGCTCCGGGGAGAGGGCTGGGGCTCCCCTCATGCCACAACCATGGTGCTCAACAACCTCATGTTCATGACTGCAAAGGTGAGATGTGATTAACATTTACTTCAATGGTGTAATTTTGTAAGGGTTGTTTTACAGGAATAGGACATGAGCACGCGCTATAGAGAAAGGAAGGACACTTTATTTGGTCAATGTCTTCTTACAATGAAATTTGTCATATACATTTAACCCATCCTGTTGTATAGGAGCAGTGGGCAGCTACAATGCCCGGGTAGTAGTTAGGGGTTCATTGTATTCCTCAAGGACACTTGAACATGCTTTCTGAAGGAGCAGGGGATAGGACCAGCATGAAATCAAATGGTGGTGTTGAAATGGAATGAAAATGTGGAATTCACATGGTTCTCCGTGGTTCATATTTGAGTAGCCTCACAAAGCAAGATGGGTTTGTGGGAGTTTTGGCTTGTATCTGATGGACTCGACCTTTTACTTAGGACAGTTTTATCAACCATTGGTTTTAAACGTTCACAAAAATCAATATGTGAGGGAAACGGCATATTACTTCATAGTATCTTTTTCCTTGTTGACAATAAACTTGTTTAACTTTGATTAGATAGCACTTTGCTTAGGTGTTGGCTGGCGTATGCTCAGATCATTTCAACTGTTCAGAGGAGATGGGAGCAGCCATGCTTGTACACTCAAAACAGTATCTATATCTTTATACTGTGATCTGGAATCATTATGTTTTTTCCCCCTAAATTCCTATCCCTTTTTTTCCCCACCTGAATTCCCCGAGTTGCCTATTGCTGGATCTGTCACTTTGATGGCCCTCTTGAAAGTAAGGAATAGCCGTAGCATGTGTGTCCTCCAAGTCACATGATGACAAGCCCTCGCTATTTTACACATCATGGTCTCATAGAGAAAGCACAGTGCTTGGCCGTCGAAGGAGAACGTAGCAGAGTACTTCCCATTCACTGAACTGCGAGAGCTCGGACAACCCAGAGGGGGACACTAGTGAATCCAGAATCCTTTATCCAACCTAAATCTTATACCCATGTGAGGCTTAGTTAATTATGACCCACTAACTATGGACCTCCAGCTGTTTTTGGAAACGGGGCAGCCAGGATTCGAACACCTGACTGCACGACACAGAGATGCGCTAAACATCGCCTTTGCCACCGGAGGCCCAGAATCATGATTTTTCATTTACAATTTTACAATTTCATTTAGCAGATGCCTTTATTCAAAGCGACCTACATTTGAGAGTTGGTACAACACAAGTGAGGATCGAGTTAGGAAGAATAATGTTATAAAGAAATTAATTTACAATAAATTGTACATATCAATAATTATTTTTGCACTTTATTTATATTATTGTTTGGATAACAGCTCAATTTTTACTTGCCACAATTAGTCCATAGATTGTGGAGCTGGATACAGACTTAGATGGAGCATGGGGAATTAAGGCTGGTGCCCTGTAGTGGGGTCAAACCCACATACTCCCCCAATATTTGTTTGACATCATCATTTGAACTATTTTCCTACCTGCCTAAAATCAACATTTGTTCAAAATAAGAATATCCAATATCACTACTTGAAATAAACAAATAGTAAGTCCATGTTTTATTTAGATATATCAGAATCCCCAGTGGTTAAATGTAGCCGAGGCACTGTTCAGTTGCAATGCTGGTATAATTCCTTGAATTTATTCATATTGATCAATATGGTTACAAATCAGCTAACATTTGTGAGTTAATTATTCTCAGGGAGGCCAATTTTAGAGCACTTGTTGAAAATCATTATGCATTTCTTTACAGTATGGGGACGAGTTTGCTTGGTCGGAAATAGAGAATGTATGGACCACATTAGCAGACAGCTGGCCAAAGAACCTCAAAATCATTCTGCACTTCCTCATCAGCATGTCAGGGGTCAACAGTGATCCTAGCCTCCTGCCCTATGTAAGTTAGAACACAACAACCTGCAGTCTATTTTTCTTGTGATCAATGCATTCCCTCTTCCTAATACAATGGCTATGTGCATCTTTCCCATCCACAGGTAAAGCGAGTGGTGGTCTACCTGGGCAGGGATAAGACTATGCAGCTGCTGGAGGAGTTAATGTGTGAGCTGGAGTTGACAGATCCTGTTAACTCAGCTGTCACCCACATGGATAACCCTCCCTACTACCGCATCACTTCCAGCTACAAAATCCCCTCAGTCACCTCAGGTAATTAGTCAGCCCATCTCAATCTAGTTCAGTCTCAAGAAGTTATCATTTTAAAGTTTTCCCCCTCAATAAATTATTTTATCTATCTGGACCATGGAGACATGTCGCCTAATACTAAACGGCATCCTTGCCATGGTTTGAGACATCCTTCAGTGTCTGTCTCTGTACCAATTTTTGTGTTGTGGTTGTACCAACTAGTGCAGTGCAAACCATGTACTTGTTGGAAATAACTTCAGCAGGAAAATAAGATTTAAGTGTGATCGAGATGTGGCAATAATTCTGTTGGACAAACAATATTACTGTAAAATAATGGTGCAATTAATGAAATTTGTGATACTTTGGACTGCCTGTGTTAGCTTTGTTATACTGTTACAATTTCATTTAGCAGATGCTTTAATCCGAAGGGATATACATTTGGAATTTAGCACACAAGCGAGGATCCCTTTGGTCCAAGGATGTAATTTTTACAATGGTGAACATAATTTTCCGGTGAGCTGACAGAGTAAGAGCAACATTGGCTGCAACACCTTGTTTGTTGGCTGATAAAATCAATTGCAACAGATTTATTTCTCTCTGCCTCCTACATTCAGTTACATCAGAACATTGGTCTACTGTAATATATTGTCTGTCTAGCAGAATCACCAAAAGGTCATCGCATTGCCAATGGAAAGTTGAATTGATAACTGGACATATTTTTTTAGCTCTTTTCTAATCTAGCAACCACTTAAAGCACTTCACATTGTAGCCCTCATATTTAACGAGCATGGGGGATTAAGAGCGGATGCCCTTTTCCTGGCGCCTCATGGTGGGATCAAATCTGCTACACCTGATTTTGAGGCAAGGATTCTCACCAAGCCACCACAACCCCAGATTTAAAATATACTAATGACATAATTAAATATAAAGTAGGGGCCACAGTAGCTCAGTAGTTAGTGTGCTCGCTTTGGGAACTGGTGAGCCAGAGGCAGCAGGTTTGAATCCACTGTGTGGTATCAGGAAGGGAATCTAGCCTTAATCCTTCAAGCTCCATCAAGGTCCATGTCTACTCCCACAATGTCGGGACTAATCGTGACATGTAAAAACAGGTCTTCTACATATAATAATGCTTCATATGAGGGCTGCAGTAGCTCATTGGTAGAGCATGCACTTTGGAAACTGACGAGCTAGATGTTGCAGGTTTGAACCCCGTGTGGGATGCCAGGAAGGGGGTCTGGCCTTAATATCCCACGTTCCATCTAAGTCCATGTCCACCCTCACAACGTCGGGACTAAAATTGGAACTCAATAAATAATGCTTCATCATTCCGGGGTTGTTCATTGTTGGTTTCTTTAATAGGAACAACCTCTAGCAGCAATACTATGGTGCCAGGAACTGACAGTCATCACGAAAGCAAGGTCAAAGACTCCAACATGGAAGACAGGTAGGAGCTCACATATACTGTGCTTTTATTTTTCTCCTATTAAACAGAAAATAAAACGTTCTAAATTTGAAATGCCTCACACAGATGCTTGCCTTATGACCTTAATTGTAAAACAGTTCAAAGATGCATTGTAAGTCTGCATAAGGCTCTGAAGGGATGGTCACTATTTGCATGTGTCTTTCTAATCCCGCCAATTGCAAAGTTGAAGGCTCTGATGATATATAACAATGGCCATTTGGATTTTTCAATAAGAATTAAATTTCTAGAGCAAATGTTTTTGCTTAAGATATTGGTAGTCATGAGGTAAGTCCCAATTTAAGATGCCTGATTTTAAATGTCTTATTCCTGAGTTACAGAAAGGGCCTCTTGATCCGTTAAAAATGTGTACTACCCTTTGATACAAATTTAACTTGTCTTTTCTGCAGTTATACCCACCTTGATATTTATAGCGGTCTGAACAGTAACCTGAACCGCCAACACCATCGACTGGAGTCTCGATACAGTAGCAGTTCAGGAGGCTCCTATGAGGAGGAGAAGAGTAAGCGGAAATACTTTTTGAGTCCACTAAAGTATTTTAATGATTTAATGCTCCATGCATGGCTACACGTTTTTAATAAATTATTTTCCTTCAGGTGATTCCATGCCACTATATGCTAACTGGCGCCTGAAGGTGATGGACCATAATCGGCCAGAGCCTCTCCCGTTCCCTCCTACAGGGGGCTGCTGGTCTCCTCTGGTGGACTATCTGCCAGAGACTAATGCCCCCGCTGTACCACTTCACAGGTATACCTAACATGACCCTTAGCCTCTGTGTGAATAACGTACTGCCGTGTTCAGTGTTTGCTCGCAGAGTTTTCTTCATAATTTATTATTATTATTATTATTATTATTATTATTATTAAAGGATTTTTAATGTAGTTTTTCCTTATTTGATGTCAGGGTGTAAGCACGGGATGTTTTGTTGGTATAAAGCCCACTGAGGCAAATTTGTAATTCTTGATAATGAATGATCATGATAAAAATGACTTGACTTAATTTTTGTTGTAACTTACTGCACTTTTTATATTTATAGGTGCAACATTGCTGTCATCCTGTTGACTGATCTTATTGTGGACCATGGGGTCAAAGTAGAGTGGAGTGCCTACCTGCACCTCCTGCTGCATGCCATTTTTATTGGTAAATGCCTTCACATCTGTTTTAATATGTTCACCAGTATCTGGGAGCCATAATCTGAAATGCAAAAGTCCTGTCCTTGGCCAGCAATGAACTACCAATTATTTTAAAGTATGCTCGTAAATTGGTCTGCTGGAGGAATTCATTTCAAATTAATTGCACTGTAGGTGGCATTGTTGACTGTCCCTTTTGTTCTATCGCCAGGATTTGACCACCAACATCCAGAGGTCTACGAGCACTGCAAACGCCTGCTACTCCACCTACTGGTTGTCCAAGGAGCCAATAGCAGTGTTCAATCCCTGGCTGCGGTGCTTTTGCGCAATAGAGAGTATAATGACCCCAGAGTCCTGACTGTGAGGCCAGTAGCACAGGAGTTCAACCTGACTGGTCAGTCCTGCTTTGCATTTTAGTGATGGAGTGCGACAAAGAGCATGATGGTGTGGTGCATAGGGAGACCATATGTGTTCCATCCCCATAGACTTATCTGCTCACCTAAAGTGTCTTTGACCATTACCCTGAGCTCTGTTTAAGGGGGATGTGATTAAAAGGAATGCAATTAAAATGGGAATTATCCCACAAAGATTTACCATGTATAAAAACTAAAGCTCAAATCATTCAATTTGATTGTCCTGTTCATTAGTTTGCATTACCAGACAAGATCAGATGGGGGCAGCAAAGATCCAGCTCTAAATTGATAGGCCTCCCTTTCTTTAGTATATTCCAATTTGGAAGGCTTACAGTCTATTCTGTTTGACTGTTGTTGTCACAGGAGTGCAGGAAATTTTGCCAGAGTATCAACCATCACCCATGACAGACTCTGGCTTGAGCTCCAGCTCAACCTCCTCCAGTATCAGCCTGGGAGCAGGGGGAACTCCTCTGCCCCACCTCACCCCAACGCTCCTCAATGAGGTAGACCTCAGCGCTGAACAGGACGAAAAGGTCAAAGCCCTCATAGAGTTTGTCACCTCCAGGTGAGTAGAACTATGATACTAATCTAGATTATCATGATATTTAAGTTATCACATACCCATGTCTGTCTTGTTTCATTGTGTGTGTTCAGAGTAACAGACTAAGACTTGTGATATGATCAATTTATTGTACATATGCGTTTGCTTTCATGCTTCCAACCATGTCTAAAGAAGTGGGTATTGTCAAATTGCATGGTTGTGAAGTTGCCATTGGGTGCTGGTTGTACACACATGTTCCATTTGAGTTGTGCAATAAGTATGTGTAAGATTTTGTGTGATGACATGGCCAGTTTCAAGCTGCACAGTACAAGTCTTTTCTCCTGACATTTGTGGACACCTGCCTTCTAGGAAACGTGGTCCTCTTTGGAACCACGAAGATGTCTCTCCCAAGAATCCCAACATTAAAAGTGCAGACCACCTCAGTGTTTTCCTCAGACACGTAGTGACAGTCTTCAAACAGTCACAGTCAGGTCTGTAACAGCTTGTTTTAATTCTTACAAGTCTTTGGTATAATTATAGTTGTGCCATGTGTTGAACATATGCTCATGTTATCACCTCAGGCTTCCAACTGGAGCCACTGCTTAGCGAAGTAGCCCTGCAAACAGCTCTGTCTTGCTCTTCTCGTCACTACGCTGGCCGCTCCTTCCAGATCTTCAGGGCACTCAAACAGCCCCTGACGGCTGCCACATTGTCGGACATTCTCTCTCGGTTGGTGGAGACTGTGGGGGACCCAGGGGAAGATGCTCAGGTCAGAAAATAAGAAGACTTGGTCATTTTACATTACACTTGTCATGTTAAGCTAAATATTGGTGGTGAATGGTTGAGATCCACTGTCCTTTACATACAATGTTTCCATTATGTTCGCTTAGCCCTGGTGTAGTGTAACACACTTGGAAAATTGTCCACACATCAAGGAATTATCTATTATAAAAAAGAAATATCTGAATTTGTTGCTCAGTCTTGCTAAAAAAGGTGTTCCAATTACAGTACAACACATTTTGTTTAATGTTACAAGTATCCATATAGGAACCATTCCTAATGATAATGCTCACTCTGGTCCTATGGTCCTGCTCTTGTCATGAATTGGGTCCTGAAATGTGCTCAGGACCATATCTGGATCTCAGAGTTAAATTGCCCTCACTCATATGGCCAATAAACATTGCAATACACTTGGGATGTGTTGAACACAGAAGATGCTCAATTTTAGGTCAGCGCTTCAAATACCCGATGTTCTAGCTGCTCAGCCAGTGTATGGTGTCTTTACACTCTCTTATACACAGCAGTCAAGTCTCCTGGGTCGGTCAGTCTTTTATGTTAACTGAATGCTTTTTTTTCTCTCTGCAGGGCTTTGTAATTGAACTATTACTGACATTAGAATCGGGCATTGACACATTAGCAGACACGGTCAAAAACTATGACCTTCTCACCGCCTTAGTACAGTAAGTTTCCTCCTAATAATCTTGTCTTTTTAACAACCGTCTACACATATCTATCATTTTAAAACATATACAGTCTTACTGAATGGATAAACCCATTATTTAGAGAGATTTTTTCTATGTTATAGGACCCCTACTCATGACCACCTGTTGGGGCCCAAGTTTGCTGCCAATAGGAAAAGCACAGGTCAACTAAACCTAAGCAGTGGTGGTCTTTTCCATAATGTCCATGGTCATGCCCGCAGCAACTCACTCCGTGCAAGCCTGATGGGAGAACGAAAAGCAGACAGGCGACGGAGCAACACCCTGGATATAGCAGACCGACTTGGAGGGAGCCATGGCAACCTGGCACGG